>CAUYLG010022319.1:0-54327 GCA_963573385.1 Cacajao melanocephalus
ATTATTGGCATAATAGAGGTTTTTAATACCCATTTTTAGACTGCATTCTAGCCTGGGCAGTAGAACAAGAATCCTGTTCTCTCTCCCTCTTTTTCTTCCTCTTTCTTTCTCTCATACATTCTTTTTCTTTCTTTCTTTCACACTCACTTTCTTTCCTCTCTTTTTCTTTCTTTCAAAAAAAAAAAAAAAGAAAAAGTCATTAGCAAGAATCTAAAGATTAGGTTTCACTATACATTTCTGGAGTGAATGCTGTAAACTATGCCTAGGAAGACATTCTGTTCTCTATCTACTCAACTCAATGAGGGAAACAAAAGGTAAATGACTTTTTAGACATCCAGTTTCTAAATCATTAAGATAACTAAGTGATTAAAACAATAAACCAAAAATAATTGCTCAGGACCTGAAAACTTTCAATGCATCTAGCTGATTTAAAAATGTTGTTGTCTTGACTTGAGAAATCTTCCTGCAGTATAAACTGCAATGATGTCCACATTTGTAAGATGAAAAGCAAACATTATAAGAAACAGCTCCTCTGTCACCTGAAAATTCTGGAACACCTAACAACATCATGGAGAGATTTCAGATTTGTTGCTTGACATTAATAGCCAAGCTGGGTATCTTTGGCTTCATAAATTAGAAAAAAATAAATAAGATATACATGTACATATAAATATAGTCCTCTCTGTGAAGGCTTCAGAACTCACAGGAACATTCAGTGCTGCTACTACTGTTATTTACATTCCAGAACACTGACAGAACAGTTACTAAATTAAGATTTTTTTAAAAAAGGAAAATTTGTTTGGTTGTTTATAAAAGCAATAGAATAGAGTTATGGGGGATATCCATTTAATTTCTTCACTCAGTGAAGGCCCATATTTTTTCAAAGGAGACACACAGATCTATCAGTCAATCATACTACACTTGCATAGCACCTATACAAGGAGCTTCTCAGGGTATTTCACAATACAATTAATTTGCAGCTTTCATGATTAAGAGTCTGCCATGTTAAACAAATGAGACAAAGCTGAGAGTTGGAAGTTGTGATCATGTCAGCTGTGAAACTCCAACACAGAAAGTCAGATACATATCCCCAAAGTCATAGCAATTAAAGTTAAGACAATTACTTGAAGCTCTGTCTTAATTATTCTATACTCACACTAGCCTATAGTGGTTTAAGATTATTAGATTCTATGAGTAAACACTTCACCCATTCTTCTCTACACCTCACTTTTTATACATCTTGTCCACATGATGGTTTCTGTGACTGTAACTATGTTTTCTGAGTGCTACATAATCAGGTATACCAGACTTTTAGAAATGGCGTACATTGCCATCATCATCTATAAATCAATAAGATGTATAACCCTGATTTTTGATGTGTTTTTGGAAAAACTTTTTTCTTCTCATTAACACACAGCTTGAATTTTTACAAGTTTATCTTTTGAATTTTGGGAGTTATTTTTAATATGTAAAATTAAAACTTGTTGCTGGAAAAGTAGTAATTATAGATAATCTAAAAGGAATATATCTATAATTCAATTCTCCAGATAAAGCATTTGTTAACATTTTGTTAAAAATTTTCAAGTCTTTTTCTAGTAAAATATTTACATAATTGAGGGTCATACTGCATCTGCACATGGAGAATTAAGTAAGTCAGATACTGAGAAGTTAATTCATTAATATAAGAGGGTTATATGTATGAGTTTTGAAGTCAGAATCTGTGAGATATAGATTTGAATCACAGATAAGCAACTTATATTGGGTAAGTCACTTAATTTATCTAAGTCTCACTGTATTTAACTTCATAATTAGTATTTAAGAAAACAATGACAAATGAGACACAAATAAGAAAAACCTCTTTCTGGAACTTGAACAACTGGCAACACAAAAGTATGATCCTGAAAGAGAGGAAAGAAATAAAGTAAGATTTTGGTAGTCTTTATTTTCTGTGTGGAGACACTTTATATCCAGATCAGGGAGTAGGAAGGGGAGACATAAGTAGTACAGTACTTTGTCACTGAGTTGAGAAGACAAAGATCAGATTTGGAGAGGCTGAAGTGGGTGGAATTGCAGAACATAGTATTAGAAAGGATGGCATTACTCAAATAATGTGCTCTAAAGGTGTGCAAAGGAGTGTCACATGAGGATGGGCAAAGAAAACTTTTCAGAGCTCAAATAGGCCCAGAAGACATTAGAGCTCCACTACGCCAGACAAGAAAGACTTAGTAAACATTTGAAGCACTCAGTTGAGGAATTCATCTTAGTACTAAGCTAGCTTTAATACACCACTGAATAATGAAGGCTTCACAGCAGCATAACAACTGCCTATCAAAATAAAGTCCAAAAATCTTTTTATAAATATACCATAATTTAGCATTCAACAACGTGACATTTATGATGTCTACTATTCAATCTTAAATTACTAGATATCCAAACAAGCAGGACGATGAGAACCATGACTAGGAGAAAAAGTAGTCATTAGAAACAGACCCACAAGTGACAGATGATAGAACTAGCAAGCAAGGACTTTTTTGGGTTCCTATATAATTACAGTGCAGACAATTACAGCTGAAATAACTGCAAGCTTTAGATGCTAGTTAAGAGTCTCTAAGGAAACCCAAAGGCAATAGAGGAGATAAAAGCAAAGGTAGTAGCTAAAATTTAACCTCTGATGCTACAGCTAGTGACAACAGTAATTACAGCCTAACTGCTAGCTAGAAAAACATAAAATCTCACACTAAAAGTCTAGTTATTAAAGTTCCTTTAATCTGTTATAATAATATACAGGATTCAACAAAAAAATTACAAAGCATGCTAAAAAACAGTCTGAGGAGACAAAACAACCATGATAACTAGACTCAAATATAATGAAACTTTTAGAACTATCAGGCTGGGGATTTATAATTGAACTAGTTAATATCAGATAGTAATTTTAAATTACTGTAATTAATATGCTAAGGGCTATAATAAAAAAGTGAACAGCATACAAGAACAAATGGGTAATGTAAACACAGAGAAGAAGACTCTAAAAAAGGATCAAAAGGAAATGCTGAAAATAAAACACATTATAACACAAATGAGGAATGCCTTTGATAGGCTCACAAGTGGACTGAACGTAGCCAAAGAGGGATTAAATTAATGAGAGGCAGTATCAATAGAACTTCCCAAACTGAAATGTGAAGATAAAAAACTACTAAAAATTTTAAAAAAGATTAAGAACTTGGACAGAAGGGGGATAACAAATGGTATAAAAGATACATAACAGAAATACTAAAAGGAGAAAACAAACAAACAAATGTTTAAAACAATCGTGGCTGAATAGTTTTCAAAAATAATGACAGACAACAACCCATAGATTCAGGAAGCTCAGAGAAAACCCAGCATGATAAATAAATACCACAAATAATCTATAACTTTAAGAGAAACAATATTCCCACCAATAAAGGGTGATACTTCCTAGTTATGTGAGCACATATATGTTGTACATTAAACAAACTTTTAATGAAAGCCAATTTTTATTTCAGCAGCTCTCTTATGTCCAAAAAATAAACAAAAATTAATAAGATCTGGCACTGCAGCTGGCCGTTCTATATTTTTTCTTTTTCCTTCTACCCACTTACTTGTTTCCTTCCTCCCTCTTCTCTCTTTCCTCCATCTATTAAAATATATACATCTTAGTTTAATAAATGCATCCTCTACAGCCTAAATAGCAGCCAATAATTGGTTAGTCATGTAAGAAGAAAAAAAAAATATTTGATTTTATTCTTCAAATCAACTAGCTTTTCTCAGTTTTGAGGTTATGGAACATCTTACAAAAGAGTAAAGTACCTCACAAAGTAGACAGGAAGATTTAGTAAAAAGAATATTAGTTAAAAGAAGTATGCACATTTGGTAAAAAAATGACTAAAACCAAATGATGCCCAGCAATATTTTTATGAAGAGATGTGAGAGAATATGATTTATACTAAATATTCAATAGATTTTATAAAAATGTTGGCAATAAATTTACAAATACAGATTTATAATTTTAAAGATAAGACATTTGATTGTTTTTATTTTCAGATTGTTAATTAAACCTATAACATGATTAATCTTCTAGTGAGTGTGTTGCTTTTTATGCTTGTTAATTTTATGTAGTTAGAAGACAATATGGCATTTAGTAAATAACATAATTTATAATGGACTAAAAGGCATTTTCAGTATGTTTGCAATGTGGCAAAGATAATCTAATTTGTTTTCTGAAAACTATTGGCAACCATATATGAAACTCTTTTTGGTAGCAGCTAATATTTGTAAGTTTTCCAAAGTAGTAAAAGTATTTTCACATACACTTTGTTGTTTCGAAAAAATGAGAAATGTATCTGCACTCCAATTATACAAAATGTAAGATTGTTATACCGGGTATTTTAACATTACCACTTTGACCCAATAGATTCTTCAGACTTTCCGTTGTTACCACAAGGTATTTCAATTCTATTAATGACTTCTTTTAATAAACATAATGTAAACATTGATTAATTTTGTTAGATAACAATTTACAAAGTATACTCCACTAAATCAAGTATTTCCTTGTCAATTTTCTATGAAATATTTTTTTGGTATTTTTAAATTTCTATTCTCATTTAACATTATTTCATGTGCAACAGTTATTTTCTGCATAAACTTAACAAACATGATTTATCTATCAGGAGTTTCTTTTTTATCTATCAGAAATGTGTGTGTACAAAAGAAACTCCTGATAGATAGATATTACATTTTTAATAGTTTTTTTTTTGATAGATTTTATATTTTGGGAGTTTTTTAAACTATTAATTTTCCAAGTCGAATTTTTCTGGATCAAATATTGCTAGTTTAAATTTTGTCAAAAGTTTAAGGACTCCTTTATGTTTTTAAAATTATACATTTTACCTTGAGCAATTTAATGATATGTTGATTGTTCTCATCACCATGGGGTTAACAGAAAATAAGAGATTGCTTTATTTATTTCTAAATTATTCCATATACCTCATATATTCCAAGTTTTATTTTTCCTGATTGGATATTGTCACCTATCTGCTTAAATACATTTGCGTGTGGAGAGAGAGAGAAGAGAGAGATAGGGAGAGAGAGAGAAGAGAGAGATAGAAAGAGAGAGAGAGAGAGAATGTGGCGCAGGTTTACCCTTGGTCAATTCAGGTAAAGAGTATACGATGTCCATGTATTACTCTTTCAACTTTTCTATAGGTTTGAATAACATAGAAATTAAGAAACTGGTAAGTGAGCAGTTCAAAGACTACACTGATCCTGTTCTCTCTCCTTCTTGTTTTTTATATCCCAACTTGACCCTAATTGCAGCTTTCTCTCTTATACTATCATCAATCCTTAGGCAGAGAGAACAGGACTGGGCTGGGGAAAGCTGAGAATTTATACCCCCCTGAGATACTTACTCTCCTTTGAACATCCTCACTAAATAAAACATTGTTTATATAAAAGTAGAATGAAATCTGCATTTTGGTTTTAGAATAATTCAGTGAGCATTATTACATAAATGCTAAGCCCAAGGCTTAATGTTTTAAGATGTATTATCCATTCTAATCTTCACAACAAACATACAAGTTAGGAATCATTATAACTCCTTTTAGACGAGAATATGGAAATTCATAGAGTTTATAAGCATGTTTGTTAACAATTAAATAACTCTTGAGAAAACTGGGAATTGAATGTCTCCAAGGATTTCAGAAGCAGTTATCATTTACTTAGAAGTTCCTAAATTCAGAATTTAAAATCAGGTCGGCTTAGGTTTGAATTGCTCTCTTCCTCTGAATAGAAACATGACTGAACAGGTTACTCTCCAATCTGAGCCTCAGTTTCTCATATGTAATGAAAACATAACTTGTCCTACAAGATTTTAACAATTATATATATTGTATCATAAATGCTCAGTTATAGGTGCTTAGCAAATGAAATTATTTTCATTAGATTCATGAGAAATAGCCTCAATATTTTCACTTATTTTATTGTGGAAGAGCATCTTTTAATTTCTGGAATTGATACTTCCTGATACCAAATACAATGAAATAAGCTATTAGTATTCTTTTCAGATACTCTCTTTCATTGGTTTTCTTTTTAAATTAATTATCTAATTCTCAAAGTATTTCCATGACATTTAACATTTTTATAAATCTTAACTTCTGAAAAGGCCTGAAAATGGTGAAAGTTCATCATGCCTTAAACAGTAGGCAAACAAATAAAAACTGATGTAAAGCCTCTATTTGTCACTTTCTTAAGAATCACTTAATCAATCAATAATTATTTATTTGACAAATGGTATGAGACCCATACTATATGAAAAGAAAATATGGTCTCTTAAATCCATGAGAAATGACTATTCTGAGAAATTTAATTCAAAGATACACAAAACTCCATCTATAGAAAAGAAACTAAGATTTAGTAACCACCATTATTTGGATTGCTCAGTATGTTTCACTTAATAAAATGACTGAGATATTTAAGTATGTTTTCCAGAATTTTGAGACTAAGTCACTATTTCTAAATGCGATGGCCACATTAGGAATAGACTTTGGATTATAGAGGTTAGCCCTCTGAGCTGACCTCCGAGTCAGTCAAGTCTTTTACTACTCAAAGTATGTTCTGTTTACAAGAAGCATGACAAATTTATGGGAGCTTTTTAGAAATGGAGAAATCAAACATCACCGCAGACCTATAGCGTCAGAATATGAATTGAACTGTGTCCCCAGGTAGTTCACATGCATACTAACATTTGAAAACGACAGTCTAGTCTATTTCTCTTTTTTTTTTTCTGGTGTTTACAAGCACAAAATTTGTATACCTCCAAAAAGCAAAGAGGTGTTCTAGACAATCCATGCAAAAATATGGGTATTTTCCTGGCTTAAAAGTGTTTCAAATCTCTTCCTAATAGTTATCTGAGTAAAACAAAATGCCTCCACTCTCAAGGAAGGTTGGGCTCAATTCTAATGATCCACTATGAACAATGGACTTTAATCAGCCTTATGTTTGCAAATGAGCAGTAGTTTCTTATTTATGAGAATTGTTGGTTAATTAAGCAAGGAAATTTTCCAGACAATATATTTCTGGATGCAGGACAAGAGGCAGTGAAGGATATGTAGAATGTTTAGTAACTTGTCCATCATTTTATACAAGTGCACTTATTCCCTTGCAATGTGCTGCCTAACAGGGTCTCATTATGCTTAAACTAAAGGAAATATCAGCACATGTAGGGGAGAATTGCAGCCTTGATCATTTCCAATTGCAGCCCTGATCATTGTTCAAGTATTAGACATGTTTGCTTAAATACAAATCAGAAAGTTCCACTGTTGCCTAGCATTTGAAATCTACTTGGTAATTTACCTTAGAGCAATATTTGAAAAACAAAAAGGTTTTTAATAAAAAAAAATTAAAGCAACCAGGAAAACAAAAACAAAAACCTTACTTTCCAAGGGCAAAACATTCCAGTTTTACAGATGAATCCTTTGCAGCTTGTATAGTTTCAGGAAAACGCACTTCAATCTTTGGTTCATATTCCCCCATCACACCTGTTAAATATCAAAAGAACTAGCAGCATTTCTGAAGAATAGAAGTTTTCTATGAAGTAAATGCTTCATTAACCAAAACCTGATTATTTCTTCTTAATAAGAATTAGGGTTTTCAATTAAGAATTTGATACATATAGATTCTAAAAGGTTTCTGTGTTTTCAAAAAAGATCCTTCTCTAGTGATATCCATATTTATCTACCTTTCACAAAACTCAGAGAGCCAGATCTGATTTTTAAAAATAAAATAAAATGAAATAAGAAATTTTTCAGCTAACATTGTAAGAAGTCCACTGCGGTAGGTCTTAATCCAAAATAACAGTATTTCTGCAGCAAAACATACAAAGTCATAACATTAGTTGAGATAATTATAAAATATTCATATATTAGTACAGTAAGTTCTGCTGCTAAATAAGTTTGCTGTATACCTATAAAAATTTGTTTTAAGTCTTAAAATTTTCAATCCAAGGAATTGAGGATATGTGCTAAGATAAGAATAAGGTAGTGGTATAAACTATTGTAAATACACTACCTACCAGAAGAGTTGTAACAGAAATATATCTGTAGGCTATTCTCAGTATCTTAATTAATTTTATCAGTGACATCTCAGGATTCTTTAAATACTTTGATCATTTTTAATTTATACACCGAACACCAGATTAATACTACATTCCTAAAATAAATAGATTGTTGGTGGCTAGCATAATTGCAGAAAAAGTGAAAATTGCAAAATACATACGAAATAAAAATACTTCATTTTTAAGACCTTGATCATTATAAACATTTAAACAGGTTATGGTAAGAAGGTAATGAGTACTACTTCATTCAACTAAGTTGGTCAGTCCTATTCTTTTTCGCTTTCTTGATGTCTGATATTTCTTGCATGCCCACTTTTAGAAGAGGTTTGGTTATTATATTATGTATAATGCTTCTGCTCTATTTTTACCATATATGTGTTCAAGGAAATAGAGGGGATAGAAGAAGGAAGGAATTAAGAAGGGAAGAAGCAGAAACTAAGAATAGATAGAAAACAAAAAAGAAAAAGGAAAAACATGGTAGAATCTCCAAGTGTATTCTTGGCTCATGAGTTTTTCCAGTCATAAATAGGAGGACTCACTGAAAGAGAGAAATTGGACTTGGGAATAAGTCTAATGGTTGCTGAAATCTTAATGAAGACCTTGCAAATATATTTAGGTGGTTAGTGATTATAAAAACTCTATTATAAGAACTCCTTCTATGGGACTTGTTTCACAATTCTGTTAGCCTTTATTAGCATTTTATTCTTGCTTTTCTTCAGCTCTTTGGAGGGGAGAAAAACTCCATGAAATATTGCATTTCAAGTCTCGAATACAATCATAAAATGCACCAACAAATTTTCTATCTTTATGAATCCCACTATGAACATTTAATTAAAGAAACAACTGGAGAATTTTTCTACTTCAATGACTTCCTTAAACTTTCTGGCTCTCTAAATCTTGTACCACCTATGACTTGACTAAGCTACAAAACTCGTCAGAGATTAGCCTGAATTATGTTCCTTGGAGGAATACAATTAGTATAAATCTTTTGTTTTGTTCTTCCTTGGAATGTTCATAATTAATGTTAGTCTGCTTTGCTTTCCTTGGATATGAAATTTTCCCTCCATTTTGCCAGCCATGTAAATAAAGGGTGAACAAAAAAAGGGCAAATATGGAAAATAGGGGGCATTAAAAAGTAGCTGTAATATATGTTCATTAAAAATATACTGATTCAATTATATAAGTTTGGCAGCACCCACACGTGCACACATACACACACGCCAACTCCCCCGAACAACATTTTTGCTTTCACAAAGTAGTCTTTAAGCAAAAAAGACAAGCTGTTTCAATGCCAGAAAGGAGATGGCTTGGTATACCCAGAACCATGTACACTGCACCAGGTGGGCGATTTAGAGACTTTTTTATAATATTTCTGGTTTACAAATTTGTTAATTGAACCTAAACTCCTAGATAATGCAGCTCCACCAAACAAGAAGGAAGCAGAAAGCTTTGGAGATATTCCCAGGCTTTAAGGGCCACAGATAAAGTATATTACCAAGATAACTCATTATCTTACCATCAGTGCGCTGCACTAATGGAGTGGGTGGACCTTGAACACTTCTCTGGGCCTCTTTGTTTATTATAAAGCAAGTGTAGTTGCCCACATCTGAGGGTTCCACTTTGGCAATGTACAAGTTTCCCGTTTCTTGAGATACAAATCTCCTATTGTCCTCTTGGACATATAAGGGGTTATCATTGAAGGTCCATGCATAAGATAAATCTGAAAAACAGAAAAAGAAAACCAAAATCATACTTTCCTTACTGCATTCATTCATATCTGAAAATTCTTTGTCTTACTTCCCCATAACTAGAAGAAAATTGTGCTTCTATTTGCTCAGTCAGTAGCTGTCATCTGGGGTAATTGTTATGTTCCCTTACATTGAAATATATCTCAGTTTTGATGATAAATTGTCTGGGCACTTTGCCATCATTGACTTTTTGAGATTAAGGATGTAACAACAGGATGTTAAGGAAATAAGTGGGTGAGTTTATTAAGAAATGCCATAAGATATATATACACTGAATTCCTTCAGCAAAACTTATGCTGCTTAAAAGCAGTGTTTCTCAATGCATTATCAGAAGAATTAAACATACTTGCAGGTACTTGTTAAAAATTTAAGTTTAAGAACTCTACCACAGATCTTGAAGTTCATTCATTTGATCATCATATAATTTCCTTTTTATTTTTATAGAGAGAGGGTCTCACTGTGTTGCCCAGGCTGAGCTTGAACTCCAGAGCTCAGTGATGCTCCTGCCTCAGCCTCCCAAAGTGCTAGGATTACCGGCATGGGCCACTGCACTGGCCTGATTATTACACAATTTCTAAGCAGCTATTCTGTGACAGTTTTAGGTCTTACAGTAAAACCAAACAAAATCTGTGCCCTATGAAGGTCACACCAGTTACTGCTAATTGCCGGTAATGTGGATAATCTCAATGTAGGATGACAAATGCTTTGACAAAGGCATTATAGGCACTTTTTCTACAACTGCAACCACTGCTGGATTTCTATCATCATAAATTATTTCTGCTGTCATTTGTATGTCATAGAAATCAAACAGGATTAACTATTTTATGTCTGATTTCTTTCATTTAACATAATTTTAAGGTTCATCTATTGTCATGACTATAAGTCCTTTCTTCCATTGTATTGTGGACGGTATTCAATTTTATGAATATATCATAATTTGTTTAGACATCTTTCTGTTGATGAGCATTTGGATTATTTCCAGATTGAGGTCATTATGCGTTAGGCTGAAATAAGCATCCTTGTCTAAGACTGTCTGTGTACATTTTTCTTTTTCTTGGCTAGTTTCCTAGGAGTAAGCCATAATGTAGATGTATGTTTAACTTCATAGGAAATGACAAAAGAATTTTCTGAAGTAGTTGTACCAGTTTATACTTCCACCAGCAATATTTGAGAGTTTCAGTTGTCTCATAGCCTCACAAAAATCACGTGCTGTCAATTTCTTTTTTAGCCAGAAATATTTGAGCAAAGGCAAATATTCATATGTATTAAAGTTTAGTGAATATAATTCTTCCTGAAGCTAAAAAATTAGCTGTACTGTGAAAACTAGGTAGAATAGAACTATGTCTAGGGAAGTGGAAGAATATAGTTGGTCCAAAGGGAATCCCTAGAATAGGTAGAGTGTTTAGGTACTCAGGGTTGAGAAGCGGAATGCACTGCAGCTAAGTAAAAACAAAAAAGCCTTCACTTGGATGGCCCCTCATACATTTTGGAATCACAGCTCACAGGGGAGCAGTTTATGTATCTTGGAGCCTCTTGTCCAGAGAGCTGAGTTCCTATTTGCCAACTGTACTTATATTAAAAACTGGCACAGAAGCAAGATATGGCAGAAACAAAAGAAACTAATTATTTCTGATATGTTCCAGTAGGTTTCCTCAGCTGGGAACAGACCACCTGAAACATTCTTCACTAACCTTGCTCAATTTAAATTACCAAAAGTACATGGTGGCAAAACAAACTGAAACCTATTTTGGACTTAAATCTGATCTGTAGAGACAAACTCTTGAAAGTGGGAATGAAGGAATATTGTCATTTTATCATCCCCTCCATCAAGAAAAAAAAAATGTATAAAGCATGAACCATACACATAAGAAATGAGATTTTTAGGAAGAAAGAAAGAAAAAAGGGAGAAAGAAAAAAACGGGAGAAAGGAAAGGTGAAATGAAGGAAAGAGAAGGAAACAGTGAATCTATTAATAGTGGGAAGGAGAAAAAGAATACATTTTTCACAACAATTTATAAATGATGTCAGTAAAAAGAAATTTATCTCTGCAGACAGAATCCAGATATCATTCCCAGGAATGAAGAAGACTTGAAGTAAAGATTTGACCAGGAACAACAGTAACACAGTAAATGCTACTTGTGCACGAAGTGAGAAAATGCAAAAAGTGTCATTTAACCTATAAAAGTAGTGTCAGGTAGGAAAAAATACCTAAGCAGCAGTTTTATGTAAAAAGCATGTTATGAGTGTGGGAACGTGTGTGTGTTTGTGTTTGTGATGTTTATGCAGATTATTACATTTAAAAACACGAAGATGTTTACAGTGGTTTTCTCAGAGTGGGTGGAGGGAAATACAAAAGGCTTTTACTCTCTTTGTAATGTGTTTCTGACATATTAGAATTTTAAATTAATATCCATTTTTTGGTGTAAATTGAAGACAGAAACAACAGGACAAGAATAGTGTCAGAAAGAATAAACACCAGAATGAGGTGCAACTTGTAAAAACAGGATGGATAACATTTCTTACTCTGAACTGTTCAAATTCGTGTTTTATGTTTTATTCAGGCATTAATTCTCAAACCTGATGCACATTAGAATCACTAAGGAAGCTTGTTAAAATACGAATAGCTAACTCGATTCTTAGCAAGTTAGTTTTATTTATTCTGTCTAAGCCAGGTATTGTGGAATCTGTGTTTTCAACACCCTCCAAATGACTCAAGCAATTGACTAAAATAGCACCCATTATTGAAAGAGGAATTAAAAATCTCAAGTTTATCAAGAGATAAAAAACGAAATGTAGCAAAGGCTAGTCACAAAAGAAAGTGATAAAATCTTGATTTTAGCACTGGGAAAAAAGATTTTGGAAGCATATTATAGCTGTCTTTATACATTGAAGGGCTGCCACATGTATAAAAAGTTAAATAAAACCCTCTCTATCAATGTTCAGAAGGCAAAAGTAGGACTTGTGGCTGCTGGAGGTGACAGAATGCCATTAAACCTAATATAATGAAGAACAGTCCAAATTTTAGGATAGTAGTAGATGATTTACTAGGTAGTGAGCTCTTTATCATTAGACATGATCAAGCAGTGTATGGATGAACACTACTTGAGATGCTGCAAAAAAAAATATTTTGACAGTGGATGGAGGTTAAAGCTTAGCTTCTATGAATGGTTTACTCCACCCTCAACATTCCTTTGATCTCCCTAAGAGAGTCTATGCTTTTGGATCAAATATGCATAAATGCAATTTGCTTTTTATTTTTGAAAAATGCTTTGAGATTCTTATGTTGTTCTCATGTATTGAGTCTTTATTTTCTTTTGCAAGTCCCTGTTGGAGTCTTTCATCGTTCCATGTGGTCTTTTGCTTCAAAGTTTTTTTACTGACGTCCTTTGCTGTCTCACTTCTAAGCCTGTTGCTATCTCCACCAAAGAGACGCTCAAAGGGTTTTTCTTTGAAACTAGAGTCGTCTAGATAGTAAATTTTTCTTTGATATAAAAAGGAGGGAAAAAAAATAGTTCAGATTCTTCTGTTGTCATTGACTCCTCATCTTTTGAACCTTTTTGTGAAATAAAGACAATCTTGAGCAAATTCCTAGGGCCATGTCTCAGCTTATGGATCCTTATTCAATGCCTATTTGTGGACAGAAATAAGCTTTAGCTCTCTGAAATCCAATGTCACCCCTTTCACTTAACAAAAATTACAGGTTGCCACTAGTGCCCAAGAAATCTTTGTATTCTTCAACCTTTAATCTTGTGACTGGAGATTGTAATTTTCCTCTCTCCCTTGGTGAATTCATTTTTACCTTAGCTGCTAAAACTTTCCAATCTATTCCTACTTGTGCTGTATCCTTCTTTAATAGTGGAATATTTAGAAGCTCCTGGAAGAATCTAGTCCAGAAATAAGAAAGATTACATAAAGATTAATAATAAATTTTGAAAAAACTTTCATCATGCCAGCAATTGCTTTATGAGGCTAAAACATATTGCTAATATCTCCATTATAGAGAGAGGGTTCAGGAACTAACAGTATAAAGGTAATTTCCCAAAACTGTATTCATAACATGTGGGAGGAGTAGGGCTTGAACCTAGATCCTGCAGATGCCAAATCTTTGCTCTTTTTCTAATGATGCTGTCAGATGCCTTTGAACCCGAGCAACTCCATCTTGAATAGGGGCTGTGTAAAATGAGGTTGAAACCTACTACTGGGTTGCATTTCCAGAAAGTTAAGGCATTCTAAGCCACAGGATGGGATAGAAGGTCAGCACAAGACACAAATCATAAAGACCTTGCTGATAAAGAAAGGTTGGAATAAAGAAGCCCACTAAAACCCACCAGCACCAAGAAGACAATGAGAGTGACCTCTGGCTGTCCTCACTGCTACACTCCCATTAGCGCCACGACAATTTACAAATGCCATGGCAACATCAGAAAGTTACCTTAAATTGTCTAAAAATGGGAGGCATGAATAATCCACCCCTTATTTACCATATAATCAAGAAATAACCATAAAAATGGACAACCAGCAGCCCTCAGGGCTGCTCTGTCTATAGAGTAGTCATTCTTTTATTCTGTTACTTTCCTAATAAACTTGCTTTCACTTAATGGACTCACCCTGAATTCTTTTTTTGTGCGAGATCCAAGAACCCTCTTGGAATCCGGATCTAGACCAGTTTCAATGCCTAACAATGCCTTTCTACTTTTCAATGTCTTTAAGATTGATCCTCTTTTTCTATGTTCATTTCCTCTCCTTGGCTCTTCCTCCTCACCTTTAACCTTCCTTCCCAAATCCCAAGCTCCACATGTAACCAACCCTACTCACATTCTAAGACAAGTATTCCTCACTGTTCATTTCCTCCCCCATTGACATTCCTTATCCTGCATCCAATTTCTTAAGAACCTCATAGATTAATAAGTTAAACTGCCATTTGAAATTATAGTAAAGTACTTATTGCTAATATTAGCAGGGAGTAGATCAGATATAAAAACTTGAAGAAGTAACTTGTCCCTCTTAAATGGGCCTCTCTGAAGCAAAGATTCTAAAACTTCACCATGCATCAGAATCTCTTGCTAAACACAAGCAGCTGGGCTCCAGCCTCAGACTTTGTGATTCAATAAGTCTGGGGAGGAGCCAGAAAATCTGCATTGCTAACAAGCTCCCAGGTGACAATGACACTGGGGGGTCTGGATCTACACTTTGAAAATCACTGATGAAAACAGTAAAACTCAGTCTCCTCTGCATAATGACACTGGGAAGGGAAACACTTGAATTCAGAACAGTGGGTCACTTTGTATATTTGTGTATGAGTGGTGTGTTGGAGTCTGGAGGAAAGGCTGTTTCTCAGTTTCTAAATTCATAAAATGTCTGGGATAGCAAGGATTTGTGAGACCTGCCAGCCCAACCTCTTCATTTTTACAAGTGAAGAAGCAGAGGGGAATAGAGTTAGCAGCAGCTCTGGGAATACAATCTAGGTGCTCTTTTGTGCCCTCTGAATTGGTGGAGATGTAAAGCTGCAAGTCTTTGCTGTCACAGTATTTCTCACCCTGCCCTGCTCCCTTGCTGCCATGGGCTGGGTCTTCCCATTCATCTGAAAAGCCAGCCTGCACTGGGGGCTTTTATCTATTTTGTTCTAGCATCAGCCACTGCTGTGCTTAATTTTTATATCTTTTACTGGGGAAACAACAACAACAAAAAAACAGTCTTCCAAATTGGAAGTTTAAAAACCTTCCCATTTGGCTTTTCTTAATTAAATGTATAATTTATGAGCCACTTAGGTTGAAACCACTGAATTTTTAAATATTTTCTCCACCATCTATGACATTTATCAGTTATTAATGATTGTGATGCATTTTCCCTGTGATGATTCAGCAGTAGCATTAGAGTTGAATGATAATTGGTCCTTCCTGAAGCATTTTTTGTAGTTTCACAATGACACCATCTTCTACAATTTTATTATGATTAGAAATGGCAGATCTGCAGTAAGCAATTGAAGACTCTATCTGCTGCTCTCTCAAGCATACAACAAATTCTATTTTCCCTAGAGCATGATTATGTTTTGACATATTTTACAGCCCTATATCTTGTATTGTAATGTTTAAAATACAAACAAGAAAGATATATGCAATTATACCCATTATATAGCATGTAATTTTTATTAGAGAAAAAATAACTCATGATAAACATTGGCACTGAGAACTTCTATTGGCACTGCAGAACAGATCTCAAAATTGGTAGCATGTTTCCTGAGGTAGACAATAAATGAATACAATAAAGAACTTGAAGTCTAGTGTTCAGATTTACTGAGTAAATCCCCCCTTTGGAATAGTCCAGAATGTGTATACTTTACTGCAAATCTTGTATAGTGCTCCAGGGTTAAATGTGACTGACTCTTGGATGGTAAATCATGGTTATGCTAGCTCAGTGGCAAAAACCTAATCCAAGAAGAATAATTCCTTTTCTGGACTGAAGTCTGAAACTAGTACCAAGGAAGTTTATGATGCAACCCAGAAAAGTGCCTGACGCCTTTAAAATCCACTCCTATTTGAATTGCCATTTGTTCCACAATTATTGCTTGATCACGTGGATTTTACTGGATCCCTTCTGATTTATTACACCAACTGTTTGGAATCAAGGCGATGGTGGTCTTCATGGCCTACAAATGACAGCTAAATAAAGGTGTCATAGGTTCGTATTATTGTTTCGTTCCAAAGAACCATAGAACTGATTAATATTGGCCAGCCGTACTTGGAGAGGGAATGAAAACAAGCTGTCCCAAGGCAAACCCCCAAACTGGGGTTCAGCCTGGGAGTCCACGTTGGTTGTTGTCTTTGCACAGGAAGGAATTCAAGAGCCAGCCAACAGTATAAAGTGAAAGCAAGCAGAAAGTAAAGGAATAAGAGTGGTTACTCCATAGGAAGAGCAGCCCAAAGGGGTTCCTTGCTCATATGCTAACCATGGGGTGGATTATTCATTCATTTTCTGGGAATGGGGAGGAGAATTCCCAAGACTGAAGGTTCCTTCCACTTTTAGACTATATTGGGTAGCTTCTGGAAGTTGCCATGGCATTTGTAAACTGTCATGCCATTGGTGGGAGTGTCTTTTAGCAAGCTAACACATTATAATTAGCAAATAATGAGCAGAGTGGAGGACTAGAAATCGCTTTTGTCACTATCTCAGTTTTGCTGGGTTTGGCTGGCTTTTTCGCCACATCTGATTTTATCGGTGAGGTCTTTTGCCCTGTACTTTGCAAAACCAATCCCACCAGACTCTTATCCTACAGCCAGCTTCTGAGTGAATTGCTAGGAAACCTTCAATTCTCAGGAAGACTAAACAAGTCATAGGATAGAAATATACTAGGACTAGACTTTTATTTTTCTTCCTAATTTCCATAGTTTATGGATGAACTTAATACGGTGAATCTAAGAGATGGGCTGTACCAGTGGTTTTTAATTAAGGATAATTTTGCCCTCTAGAAGATATATGGCAATATCTGGAGACACATTTTTCTCACAATTGGAGGAGGGAGTGCCATTGGCATCTAGTGAGTAAAAGCCAAGGATATTGCTAAACATCTTAACAATGTGCACAGCAGTTCCTCCAATAATTACTCCCTGTCTCCCCAACCTCTGGCCCTACGGCCACAAAGTGTACCAGTGTTGGAAAACCCAGACTTCTACACATGGTAACAAGTTGCAATAGGAGAGTTCTGTTTGATGTGCTGGAAAGCAAGGAAAATAGTCTTTCTAAGAGTGAATAGAATCTGAAAATGGAGGGAAGGAATGTGCAGGGTGGAACTTAAAGAAATAAATTTTCTAGAGAGCTGACTGGCCAGCTTTTCAAGAGTGGGAAGAGCCATGAGTTTCCTGGTTCTAACACTGTACACTAAATTTAGGCAAATCGGTTGACCTCTCTGCATGTTGTTTACATAGTCACCAGTAGAGACAAGAACCCTTGCTATCTCCTTGTGTTATCTGATAACTTTTAAGGGTCTCTTATGGACCAGGTTATGCCAGACAAAATTACAGAGTGGAATAAATGCACTGGTGTTTAGACAGGATCTTTTGAATTCCAGAGACAAAATCTTGGCCAAGTTATGTTGTTAGTTTAGTTAACTATAGTTGTTAGTTAACACTAACAATTTTAACACAATACTCAACTTGTAAAATTGAGATATCTTCCCTTAAAATGTTAAATGAGTTGAGGTATTCCAAATGCTGAGTTGAGTGCCTAGTACATAGTAAGTATTCATTATCTTATCCAATTATGTAGTGTTAAATATTACTTATATAAGGTGAGTTCCAAATTTAGCTCTTCAAACCAGATCTCTTGGCCTAGACATGTAATCCAGCTGCCCACTAGAAATTTTTACTGTTGTATCTAATTGACATCTGAACACTAACTTCTCCTTAAACAAATTCCTGATTTACTCCATCCCTAAACCTGCTCTACCTTCATCAACTCCACCCCAATAAATGATACTTTATTTTTCCAGTTGCTCAGTCCTAAATCCTTGGAGTTATCTTTTACTCCTCTCTTTCTCTTATAATCCTCATTTAATTTTTCAGAAAATTATTTTAGTTATATCTTATAAATACATACTAAAGATCGGCAATTATCCAACTGTCTACAGCAATCTACTTGGTCCAAGCCACCATTATCTCTCACCTGAATTAACACAATCACTTGTTAACTGCTTATATTCTTGCCCCTCTGTGGTATATTATCCAGAGTAAATTTTTAAACATGAAAGTCAGAGAAAGCATGTCACTGTTCTGAATATCATCCAGTGAATTTTAATCTCACTCACCGGAAAAGGCAAAGTTTCTACAATGTCTGAAAGTAAGGCTGTGTGTCCTCATTTACTCTTGTGTTTGCTCATTTTACTTCACGTATGCTGACCTCATTGCTATTCTTGTGACATGCTAGACATGGTTTCCCCACACGATCTTCACACATGCTATTTCCTCTGCCTGAACTGCCTTCACTTAATATGTCTCACTCCATCAATTCTTTGTCTGCTCAAATGGCAGTGAAACCTTCTTTTACCTTAGAATATACAATAGCAACATCTACTATTTCCTATCCCCTTTTATTTTTCTTCTGGGTTTTATTACTACCTGTAATGCTTTATATTTCTTTATTATAAGATTCGTGGAATTAAACTTTGTCTCCCTTCTCCATTTTATCATTAAAATGCAGAAAAATGAGTGACACTTAGTAACTACACAATAAATATTTGTTGTGTGAATAACCAGTGTACAAGTTCAATAATGATGGTTATGGTTATTATCATTATTGTTATTATTATACCAACAGGCAACTATTGGGCCTGCCTGCCTTTTACACATTCAAAGAACCTCAGAGTAACATACCTACTGTCAATTTGACCCACCCACTAAGACAAAAGCACCTTCATTTACTCCAGAAACAGCAAATACACCAACTAGAGGGAGGGGATATTAAAATTTAGCACTTTTTTCTCTATATAATTTTCCTCTTTATTCTGTAACACAATTGTGAGGCTTCGCTTGAAGTGGCTTTTAATTTAAGTGGAATTGTCAACATACTTATTGATGCAAATACAAACAGTGGGCTCAGACAGCAGTGCTATCTTCTTGCTACAGACATAGATGATCCAAACTTCTGGCATCAATTCAATTGTTCTACCAGCCTAAAAGTTGGATCTTAGGAGAGAATGGAACATGTCCTGTAAAACAAATTTTAAACCTATAATTTTTATGAGCCTGGGATTGAGAGTTTCATATCCATCCAAAAAAGGGAAAGAGTGTTCCTTACTTTGGATAAAGTGAAACTATTACTACATAGTAAAGGGTGATTTTAATTATTGGGGATAACATATATTATTGCTTCATTCTGTCATTTTAAAATAAAATTTCCTATGAAGCTAGGCTAACTAACTGGACCCTTGAAAGTTTATTGACTGCTTGTTTTCATATTTCTCCTTCACTTCTGGTTTCAAGGGCATTATGTTTATTCCAAAATTTAAAAGAAATTCTGCCTTCAGCTCTGTTGCAAATAGTTTGTGCAGACTTTTTGTGATGAGTGACTGAAACTTGACAAAATCTCACTCTTGGGGTAAGTGAGAATCCATGATGGAAAGACCTCTCTGCATACTGCTCAAAGTTCAGACAAAGGCTCGGTGATACCATATCCCCATAAATAAATAAAATAAATATAAAATAAGTTTTGTGGGCTAGGCATGGTGGCTAACACCGTAGTTCCAGCACTTTGAGAGGACAAAGTGGGTGGATCACATGAGGCCAGGAGTTAGAGGCTAACCCCATCTCTACTAAAAACACAAAAAATTAGCTGGGTGTGGTGGCAGGTGCCTGTAGTCCCAGCTACACAGGAGGCTGAGGCAGGAGAATTGCTTGAACCTGGAAAGCATAGGTTGCAGTGAGTCTAGATGGCACCACTGCACTTCAGCCTGGGCAAAAGGACAAGATTCCCTTTCAAAAAAAAAAAAATTTGTGTTGTTTCTTTCTGTTGCTTGACCCGAAGGATGACCTTAGAACCCTGCAGGGACACAGTAGAAGAAATGAAATATTTTTGTTTGGCCATCTACTAAATTTTAGTTCTGCCAAGCACTGAGAAGCTAAAGGAGAATTGAATTTTTCTGAGATGGGTGCCCAAATGGAGAAGAATGATAATAGATAATTGAGAGACTTACTGGAGATTGTTGGGAAGATGCAGGAAGTCATAGCCTACCAGTAAGAGAGCCTTTAGGAGAAATGAAGGAAATGCCTAACAGGAATCTCTGAAGTTTGTAATCAGGTGTGCATTGTAGTCCTCTCTGTTCTGTCCTTATAAAGCGTTGTTAAACCTACATTTCTCAGAATTTTACAGATAAGATTTTTTGGGAAGATCAGAACAAGAGCTGAGTCTGGTCCTAAGGTCAGAGATTCAGTAACAATCACAAAACCCATCTCTGATTAGGAAATAGGATTAAAAAACAGATATACTCCTTCACTCAGATTACAGAGAATGGTGCCTATTCTGCTTTCATATTTTGAAATGATAAAACAGAGTGTCTTGGACTGTGTCCTGACATTATTGCCTAGGTTCATTTTCTTTTTCACTGTGATGCCTTCTCTGCTAGAATAACATTTCCCTGTCAAACCCTCCCTTTATAGAGGAGGAGAACACCTGTGTTTGTGCTTCAAAACTGGGTAGAAAGCATCCACAGAAGGTCTATACTGGAGTCAGGTCTCCCTTTGTTTATGTGGAAGAAAGGACAACTCTGTAACAGTACCTGTTTATTTGGTTTATGTTGGTTATTTCATGGGGTTGTGGCTAATCATTTATATGGAAAATCCATGTAGACATTATACTGTTTTGTTTTTGAAACCTGGAGCCATTATTTGCTGGGTAAATTTATACAATTTAGTGATGTTGATACTTTTTCTTACTCTCTTATAAGGTTATAGATATAGATACATAGATATATAGATATCACACTAAAATGTATTTGATAGGCTTTCCTTGTTAAAAAAAAAAAAAGGTTTTGTATATATTTATGAGTGCACTAAAAAGAAAGCATAAGGAATTCAGGATGTTCTTATAATAGCAAGTTTAATGTGATTTCACCCTTGTTGCAGAACTCCCTGTGAGACTCATTCTTGCTGACTGGTTATGTAGAAAAAGACAACAGACAAAATTGTCAAAAATTTGATGTAAAAATTTCAGCCTTTGCCAAGCACTGTGGCTCACGCCTGTAATTCTAGCACTTTGGGAGGCTGAGGCAGGCAGATTATGAGGTTAGGAGTTGGAGACCAGCCTGGCCAACATGGTGAAACGCCATCTCTACTAAAAATACAAAAATTAGCTGGGCATGGTAGTGTGTGCCTGTAGTCCCAGCTACCAGGGAGGCTGAGGCAGGAGAATCCCTTGAACCTGGGAGGGGGAGGTTGTGGTGAGCCAAGATCGAGCCACTGCACTCCAGCCTGGGCAACAGAATGAGACTCTGCCAAAAAAAAAAAAAAAAAAAAAAAAAAAAAAATTCCAGCCTTTATGGCCTTCTATCTCTGTGAAGTTTGTGGTACTCTTCTTTATGAGAAGCTTTTTAAATATTTACACATGAGATTTAAAAAATAATTTGGCCATGCTAACATTTACTTTACAGTGCCCTGTTAACTCTGTATGCTCCCACTAATATGTTTCTAGGACATTGCTCTGTGAAAGCCATGTGTGGTAGGAAATATAGAGCTTTTAGGGAGATTGTAAATAGAAGACAAAATATTTGAAAAACATATTGTAGGACAAAATTCTAAGATGACCTTCAACAACCCATGCCCTTGTATAATTCTCTTAATCAGAGTGTGAGTGGGACTTGTAACAGGATGAGATATCACGCCCATGATTAGATAAGATTAGATGGCACAGGTTGATTTAAAGAAACTGACATCAGCATTTGTGGGCATGATTTTCATCAGGTAAGCCCTTACAAGAGATGGGGCTCTTCCTGGCTAACGAGATTTGAAATATTTGACGGACTTAATGTGAGAGAGATTCTCTGTTGCTGGCTTTGACAATGGACAAATGCTCATGGCAAGAAATTCAGCAGCCTCTGTAAGTCCCTTAACTACAAGTCATCAAGGAGACAGGGACTTTAACTTTAGCAAGAAACAGTTTTCAGCCAACAAATATGCTTGAAATTGTGATGAGATGCTACTTATAACATAACTAAATTTGGGGCCCAGCATGGTGGCTCATGCCTGTAATCCCAGCACTTTTGGAGGCCAAGGCAGGCAGATCACCTGAGGTCACGAGTTCGAGACCAGCCTGGCCAACATGGTAAAACCCCATCTCTACTTTATATTTTTATATAAATATTAGCTGGGTGTTGTGGTATGCACCTGTAATCCCAGCTATTCAGGAGGCTGAGTTAGGAGTATCACTCAAACCCAGGAGACAGAGGTTGCAGTGAGTCGAGTTCTTGCCACTGCACTCCAGCCTAGGAGACAGAGCAAGACTCCATCTCAAAAAAACAAAAAAACAAAAATTGGTATCAGTCATATTTGCCCTTACTCCCATGCAGCAAAATTATTCAGTTACAAAGGTCTAATTTAAGGCAGTTTTTGTATATCTGTGACTTAATTTTATGGCATTGATCCCAGGGGTGCCATTATAATGAGGGCCTCACATGCTTTAAAAAGATCAACATATTCTTTAATATTGATAGGTGACAAGGTAATGAACAAGTGTCTCCTGTCTGGCTGCCTTATATATCCTTATATATATATATATTTTTTTTATTATTTTTTTACATATAGAGCTGATTTGTTTACAAATATTTGACATTTCTTTTATTCCCAATTAAACAAACTTGAAAACAATTTTCAAAAGTGTAAAGAATCTTTGAAGAATATCAGAGCATAAAATGACATAGACTGACAGCAGAAACTAATATGATTTTGCATGTTTTGTCATCTTAGATTATGGTGCTGGAAAACAGTTTTCTATATGGTTAAAAAACAAGCATCAACAAAAAGCCTGAGCAATTTTCGTGTGCTCTGCAACAAGATTATTTTATCTCAATTTAGCATTAAAAGAACTGCAACTATCCCCTGTCGTTTCAGGTGAATATAATGCCATGATACTCTGTTATAATACTGAATATGATATTGTTAACTTTGAATTAGCTTTCTTTTCTTTTGGTAATGGAAATTTATGAGGTTGTATAAAAATAATAATAGAAAAATACTTTCAAGTTTCCCAAGGCTCATGAATAATATTTGGTTTAACACTAAAAGTAAATTGCTTAAATATTATTTTTAAACGTCTGTCCTATGTATATTAAAAGTTCTCCTGTTCCAGAGTGGAAATCAACTATGACAAGGGTAGTGATACTTAAGAGCTGATCTGGGAGACAGACTTCCCAGATTTGAATACTGGCTTCATTGCCTGCCAGCTGCGTGACCTTGGACCAGTTAATTAACCTCTTTCTACCTCTCTACTGTGTACTGAGCCTGTAAAACAATAATTATACTCATATATCTCTTGTAAATTTTTGTGAAAATTTAAGAATCTAATACACATTAAAGTCCTTGAGTCTGTGTTGTGTATAGTCAGAGTGACATTGGATCGTACCAAATGACTCCATGGATGTTTTCACATTACCTCCTCCAGGTTCACTGTCAGTTGAGAATCATGACTAAATTTACCAAATCCTGTGAAATTTGGGACAATTCATCCCAAAGGGATGAGAATCAGTAAGTGGTTTGGATATCTGACAACAGGCAATCCACTGACCAATCCAGAGTCTTCCAAAGCAGAGGTTGGCATTTGTTGCTTGATTTTTACTATTGCTGGGAGACATTCTGATTTGGTGCTCTACAGAATTTGCTTCCAGTTAATGGGTAATTATCCCTTCCAATAATTAATGTGACGTTACCAAGAGGAGTGTTGGTCGGAATTTGCTTCTCCATAGAGCCCAAAAATAAAAATGTAGTAACAATCTTAACTTTCTTTACTTATTAAACTACTAGTCATTACACTACTTAATTTACATTCATTAGCTCATTTAACATTTACAACAAAACTAAACACAAACATCAGTTAATGTCTCTATTTTATAGATGAGAAAAGCAAGCCTCAAGGTGGGTTAAATAAATTGCCCCCTTGTCATGAAGTTTGCCTGTCACAGCACCAAATTATAGCTGTGGTCAGTTTCTCTACAAAGCCCTGGTACTTACCCTATGTACAATGCCATGCTGTATCTCCTTAAAGACATATTTGCTGTGTGGTTGCTTAAACAAATATTTTTAGTAGAAAACATTTGGATATAGAACTGCTTGTATGCAGTAGATGAGCTTGACGAGATTTCACAGTTCCTTTGATCTGATGAAAGGTTATCATTGACTCTAAGACCTGATGTGCTCACATCACTCTCCAAGTGACCGCATTAATGATGTGACCCAAATAACCCCATCATACCTCCAAAATGTGGTGGTGGGCCACAGAGAAGCACCACACCTTGACCTTCTCGGACAGATACTGTGCTTCTTGTTTTAGTTTCAAAGTCTTCAATATCTTGGAAAACAAAGAAAATCAGATTTATAATTAGTTACTTTGCAGAAGAAACATTTGAAAGAAGAATCTCCAGAGTATTTTTATTATTAAGGGGAATGAATACTCATACTTTGCTGATCAGAAGACAGTTGACAATCAATTTAACTGCACTGATTATTATCTTGCAAAATATTGTGTTTCTTTCTTTCTTTTTAATTAAACAAAATATGTGATAAAGACAATACTGACTGTTTACTTTTTTTCTTCCAGTGTAGCCTAGCAGGAAATCTGTTACACCCAACACATATTTACTTTGCCTGTCCAAGGAAGGTGTGATTGTAAAAAGGTATGTCACAAGTTTGCCGCAGTCTTACAGCATCTTGGATTAATGGTTGCCATATTAATGTGTGGTTGGCGTCTATGAGAATTTAGCATGTAATAGTGTGAGGGAAAGAGTTCTTTGTGACAGAACCAATGAGACAGAAAGTATACTTTCAATTTTCTCTTGATTTATTCCTTTACAAAGCAGGCTCATGATCTTATTTGGAATGTGATTTCCTACATAACAGAATCACAGAAATTCAGAGTGCTTACTAGCTACCTTGTTAAGCCATCCATCTGAGGCATACATCTTTCCACCTTCCTGAAGAATGATCAGCCATTCTCCTAAATTGTTTAACTTCTTTGGGCCTCAGTTTCTTTACTTTTAAAATCCTTTCATTCATTCAATCAGTTATTTAATGAATTAACCTACTAGGCTAGGGGTGGCGGCTCACTCCTGTAATCCCAGCACTTTGGGAAGCTGAGGAGGGAGGAATACTTGTGGCCAGAAGTTTGAGACCAGCTTGGCCATTATGGCAAAATCCTATCTCTACTAAAATTACAAAAATTAGCTAGACATGGTGGCACACACTTGTAATCCCATCTATGTCAGGAGGCTGAGGCTTGAGAACTGCTTGAACCCAGGAGGTGGAGGTTGCAACGAGCCAAGATGGCACCACTGCAATCCAGCCTGGTATATGGAGCCAGACTTAGACTCCAGCCTGGGCAACAGAGTAATACTCAATCTCAAAAAAAAAGAAAAAGAAAAAAAATAGAGAGAACCTACTAAAAGGCAGAAGTTGTATTTAGGGCAGAAGGTTTAGTTGTGAATAAAACAATAAAACAAGCAGGTATTTTACCATTATTATGCTTACTATTTAATAGGAAGATCAGAAGATTGTTTTAAAAACAAACAAATACATCATTTACAAATTGTGGTAAGTGTTCTGAGTGTAGACTGAAATTGTCTAGCAAGATCTATTCTCCCTTCTCCCGTAATAGTAGACTTGTTGATCAAACATGCTTGTCTAACCAGAGATTATATTTCCCAGACTTCTTTGCAGCTAAATATGACAAGCAAAAATGATGAGTGAAACTTGCACTTAGTATGTTTGGGAGGAAATCTCCACAAATTTTGATGTTCCTGATCTACCTTCCACCACGCCCACCTAAATTGCCAGTGATATGGGAGATCTTGAAAGCCACATGTTGAACCCAAAAGAGCCACCATTCATCTGGGTTTTTGAGTGACTGCCTGGAGTAGAGAAACATGGCTAACCTGGAACATCAACTTTAGATCATTATATTACATATAAGTAAACTTCTGTCTTGTTTGAGGCATTTGTTTTTGGGTCTCTGTCACAACAGTTTAAATTTTTACCGTAAGAGATGCTGTAAAAGAAAAGAAGAGAGCACTGATCTGATAGACGAGAAAGAGACAGCCATCCAATGATAAGGAACAAGGAAAGTAGTTCTTCCAGAATGAATAAAACAGTACTAAATTTCTGGATAGCAAAAAATGCAGGGAAGTTTCATGGTATTGAATAGAAGCCAGTGTTGTTAATGCATAACAGGCAAGGTTTCAATGAAAGTGCAGTAGGAAGCAGGATATCGTGGGCTTTGCGTGTATATTTGCTTTAAATTTAAAATATTAATAAAATGGATTGGAAATAATTTAATAATATAGCAGTGCACATCGTTGAATCATATCTGGAATATGCATAGAATGTCATATCATTGAAGATTAGAGAGAATACATCAAATCTAAATGGTTTGACTTGGCACATTCTTAATGTCATGTTTCTAAAAAAAGTCACTAAATATTGATGTATCATTATCCTACTACAGAAGAAAAAACAGTAAAAACCTAATATGAGCATCTTGTTAAATTGGTATAAAGTTATAGAATGGACTTTTTTAAAAATGCACATTGGTTATCTTAGAGGAATGGATGGGAGGTGTGAAAGTAGAGATTATCCATCATGTGTTCTAAAGATTATATATTGTATATTTTTTGTTTTGCTTATTTTTTTAACAACCTTACTGTTGTCTAATTGGAATACATTATTGGTATAATACCAATAATTTTATTTAAAGGAATTCAAGAATTTCATTTTGGGTTTATTAAATTTGTATTATCCATGAGCTATCTAAGTGACAATATTACAAATAATTATAAAACAGGGGTCTCCAACCCCAAACCATACGGCAGGAGGTGAGTGGCAGGCAAGTGAGCAAAGCTTCATCTTTATTTACAGCCACTCACCCTCACTCACATTATTGCCTGAGCTCTGCCTCCTATTAGATCAGCAGTGGCATTAGAATCTCATAGCACACAAACCCTACTGTGAACTGCACATGTGAGGGATCTAAGTTGCATACTCCTTATAAGAATCTAACGCCTGATCATTTGCCACTGTCTCCCATCAGCCCCAGATAGGACCATCTAGTTGCAGGAAAACAGGCTTAGTGCTAAGAATGGGATTTATCAGCATATACATCATATTTGAAGTCATAGCTATGAAGGTAAACCTGCTGGGGTGACTCTTAAACTTTTGGCATGAGCAAATTGGTGGACAGCTGTCTTGGAGCTAACCTTGAAAATATCTATATAGAGAGGTAGAGAACCATAGAGATGAGTGAGAGTGTGTGCAAAAAGCAACAACTAGAGGTGGAATAATATGTGAGCATACAAGATAAAACATCTTGGTCATATGTGATCTTGGCAAGAAAAGTTTCAATAGAGTTTGGGAAAGAAGCCAATAAGAATTGAGAAGTGGATAGTAGATAGCAGATAAGGACATGGAGATCACAGTCGTGAAAACTCTTGAGCTGGCTATGAATAAGAGGTGAGATTTAGGAAGAATACCAAAGGGTATGGAGGGTAAGGCCACTATACTGAAATAAATGATCAAGTAAAGACAGAGATCGATGATTCAGGACACAGATAGAGGGTCCTTGTAAAGCCCAAAAGGTGATAATGAGTGCCCAATGGAAGGATTGGCCTTTGTAAGGACGGAGAAACCAAAACAAAATATATATGTGCTTATGTAAGATGGACTGCAGAGTTTTTGCCAGGTTAGATGAGAAAGTTTTTGGGGGTAGTTTCAAATTTTTCAATCAAACTGATGGGAGAGTGTTAGGTAGGTTGTTTACGAAGATAAAAGATGCAATGAACATAACTATTTTAGCAGGGTTGTTATAGGGATTAAATAAAATAATGAATGTAAAGTATCTAGACTAAAGCTGGAATATTGGTAATTACTACTACTGGCTAATGGTAACTACTATGATTATGACATTCCAAGTGGTTAGGGCCAATCATTACATTTTCCTCTGACTGATATAAAGTTCAGATACACTAATCTAAAAATACAAGATAAATACCACATTCTAGTTCCAATAAAATTTTTGTAGGTAGATGATTTTATTTGAAACATCCACAGTTTATTTCTGCTAACTATGTTACTTTCCATATCAGTGTTCTTTTTTTAAACATTGCTTTTCAATCTATGTAAAGTATGAGTTTAGTAAAATAGATTCACTAGTTCTGATATGTAAATTTAGCAAGTCTTATATTTTCTATACTTTTAATAATAAAAGTATTTGACCAAGATAAACTCTACTGATCCTCAACTACACCCCCTTCCCTTTCTCCACCTGCTCTCAATCAGTAGTTTTTAGCTTTATACTAATCTAGGACCCGGCATGCCTGCCACGTTTCTCATAGAGGAATTCCCATCAAATATGCTTCTTTTCTTCTTTGGCCATGGAAAACCTAAATCAGCCTACATATGTTGGTGCTGTTGATGTCAACTATTGCCTTGACTTGGGAGTCCTTTATGACTTTGGCTTGCGTCAGTTTAAATGTGACTCCTGAATAAAAATCGGCCTAATAAACTTTATTTTAAAACAACAAAAAAATAACATACTGAAATCATCGTTTCTGTTTCTAGTAATAATCACCCTAGGTGACAATTTTAAGGGTTTTTTCCTTACTATTGCTTTTGAAAGGGCCCATTAAATTATGACTACTTTATAATAGTTACAGAAACAAACACAGTCACAAAGGAGTAATGAGAAATTGAATGATTCTATGAAATTAACAAGCTTTGGATTGAATTCTCTCAATGTCACATTGTCAGTGCTCTACAATCCCAGGAACATCAATCATCTTTTCAGTGTTAATCAGAAGTCATTATAACACACTGTTGATAAGAACACTGATACATTAATATATTCTGTGTTCACTTCCAGTTAAATACCATCCGCTTGTGACATAATTTCTCTGAGCCTTTTATGATTACAATGGCATTTCTATTAGCTGACATGAAAGGAAATCAACGCCTCTCAAAAGTCACATAAGTCCTGTTAGCTATCAAACAATCATTCCAAAATGTTACTAGTTCACAGGTTTTAATTAATAATTTACATTTTAAAGCTGTTTAATAGCACATAGATCATAGACAAGATATAATTTTGCCTTATTTAAACTACATGCCATCTTACATGAATATGCTTTGAACAAGGGCTGTTGTACATATCCAATCTGTATTTCAAATACCCTTCTGCTAGCTGGAAACAGGATTTAATTCAGATCAGATCATTTACCGAGGCAACGTTCACTGAATTAGGTAGCCATACAAGCATCCAGTGAATATCTCCTTTGCTCTGTAAGACCTTTAAGAATGCTAGATTTATTCTACAAGGAGAGGCAAGAGAGAACCACCAGTTTCTATTTTTGTCCTATCCATTTTTGCTTAAAAGAAAATTGCTTAGAATGAGATCGTTCTCTGAGATGGTCTCAAATTCTATAATATTTGGAGATAATCTCATAGACCACAAAGGTGACCTACCCAGGCTGCCCTTGTGCATGGGCTACAAATCCTGCAGTGCTGGGTGCTGTTAACAACCCCAATTGTTGAGGTTGCTCTCATTAAGCCATTCTGATGACCATGGCTTATCAAGTCCTGTGGTTTTATTGCTGGCTTTGGAGGAAGCATTTGGCAGGAACATAAGCAAAAATGCAGTCACAAACAAGGCTGTGTTCCAAAGGCCAGCAGGAAGTGCCTGAGAATGGCCCATAAAATGAGCTTTAAAGAATTACTGGCCCATATGCTCTCTCTTGGAGCAACCAAGGTGCAAAGGAGGGACAAGGGCCACCAAAATGTACTTAAAATTAAGGTTCAGGCAATACAAGTATTGTAACATCTAACTGTAAAGAGAATATATCTTCGCAGCTGCCGCATGTAGGAATGAATCTCAGCCTAATTAAAGCAAGATGACTGTACATTTCCTGCCAAGGCCTGAGGATCACAATCAGAGGATGTGTTTGACAGTTCCAGCTCCTGACACAGAAGGAGGTCAGTGGTTTGCCAAGTCTCATAAGCTTGGAAGAAGGCTATGGGTACCTAGGATCCATTTATCAGGACCAAGAGATAGCACTTGAAAAGCTGGAGATAGGGAAAATATTCACCAGAAAAATGGACATGCTTATAATAGGACATAGTACACTCAACTGAGTTGTTAAAAATCCAAGTAATGATATTTTTTCCCATTTACTATGTATGAATTATTTCATTGTAATGTTTTGAATTCTTTCTTTGTTCTTTCATTTTTTTTCATATATGGACAATAGCTATTATATGCCAGATGCTCTGATAAGTACACTCATTGAATCCTCAGAATCACTTGTAATCCTCACAATCACCTGTACCATTGTTACATTTGTTTAGCAAAGGAGGAAATTGAGGCTCACAGATGACTGGCCACTGACCAAAGTTGACTCAATTTTTATGTGCCCAGATAGGCTTGAAAACGAGAGTCTATTAGTCCATTTTCATACTGGTACGAAGAAATACCAGAGACTGGATAATTCATAAAGAAAAAGAGGTTTCATGGACTCACAGCTCCACATGGCTTGGGGAGGTCTCATAATCATGGTGGAAGGTGAAGGAAGAGCAAAGACCCTTCTTACATGGTGGCAGACAAGACAGCGTATGCAGGGAAACTGCCTTTTATAAAACCATCAGATCCTGTGAGACTTACTCACTATCGGGAGAACAGCATGGGAAAAACTTGCCCCCATGACTCAATTATCTCTCACTGGGTCACTCCCATGACACATGGGGATTATAGCAACTACAATTCAAGGTGAGATTTGGGTAGGGACACATCCAAACCATATCACTCTAGCTCCAGGTCTCACACTCAAACACTGTGCTGTCCCGCTCTCCAGATGTTATCTGGGGTCTCCTTACACTTATAATTTATAAAATTAACATAAACTGATACTCCATGTTCAAACAAACAACCAAGAGCCTAATGCTTCTCCAAAGAGTTGTACAAAGTCCTAGGGGAGGGATAAAGCTGCTTTCTCTCCCCTGAGAATTTGTAGTTTCTAGATGTGGCTCTGTTTGTGATGTCCTGAATCCTCTGAATCCTTATTTGTTCCCTTCTGTGTATTTCTTGATTTATCTCCACCCTTACATCTCTCCCTGTATCTGCGTGTGAACACAGAATGTAGCCCCTTATTTTGACCAACATACAGAGGTATGCACCCCCCCAGCACACACACAGAGGTGTGATGCACCACCACTATCAAATTTTGAGCCTGTGTCAGCATTACTGATGTAAGCATATGCATCTGAAATACCTTAGAATCAAATATTAGATATATGGTTCCTAAAGGCCCTTTGGTTACTCCTTTTACTTGCTTGTGTCTGCAGTCTCTTTTCTATAACTTCCCTAATACAATCCTTTCTTTCAGGAGCAGGGGGAAAACTGTCCCTCCATTTTCATCTGCCGAGAAGTTTAGCTTTCTCTGCTCCTGCTGTCACACAGAAAAATTGATTGACCTGTACGAGTTCACACAGGTAATAAGTAAAGGAAATAAAATTTAATTTCAAATGCTGTGACTCTAGACCAGGCACCATGGCTCAAGGCTATAATCCTAGAACCTTGGAAGGCTGAGGTGGGCGGATCATATGAGGCGAGGAGTTGAACACCAGCCCAGGCAACATAGTGAAACTCTGTCTCTACCAAAATATAAAAATTAGCCTAGTGTAGTGGCATGTACCTGTGGTCCCAGCTACTCAGAAGGCAGAGGTTTCAGTGAGCTGCACTTGGCACTCTAGCCTGGGAGCCAGGGCGAGACTTTGTTTCAAAAAGCAAAAACAAACAAAGACAAGCAAAGTAAGAAAACAAATACTGTGGTTCTAGAGCGCATCCGCTTAACCACCAGACCATGCTGACTCTCAACCTAGAACGTCACCCAGACAGACCTGTTCTCTTTCCATACATTAAAAGCAATTTCAATTATTGATTACTTCGAAGACATTCGATCTAATTTTAAACTCCATGATTTATTTTACCCTACTCTCTGCTTTCTGCCAACCAAATACTATTTTCCCCTTTGAGAAACCTTCTGAGGAAGTTTCAGCACTGGAGTAAATAAGATGCTGGGGCACTTGTTCACCTTCATGATGCGGTTCCCATGTTGAAGGTATGTGTTCCGTTTTGGCCTATGGCAAAAACATTTTGTTGGGCAAGGAAATGCCGATACTCTGCCCAAAAAAAAGAGAAATGGTAAAAGACACTAAGAAAACAAATCCCTATTCTGCATAAGTCTCACAGAGCTCCCAGATATAATATATGCAACTTTCAGTATTAAAATACTCTTAAGAATCTCAAGACAGTATAGTGAGGTTATTCTGAACTTCTATCTCTCCATACTTCTCTCTTTTGAAGAGGACAACTTATGAATAATACCAAAATTGTTCATGTTGCAATTTCCTATTTCTTGAGTGATTTTGTTTTAGTTCTATAATAATTAATTTTCCCATGCCTTTATTAAGTGGCACACAGAAATATCTCTACTGAAACCAGTTTCATTTTCCACTATCATTTTCTGGATGCCATATACTCAGTCATGGTGTTCATGATACTATCATGTTTCCTAGCTATAACTCAGTAACACAACATGACATAACCTAATCAAGCACAATGCTGTTGTCAAATGCTGTAAAAGAGGCAATAGCTAAATCTTAGGATTGGTCAGAAATTTGGAATGCTAATATCCAAGCAGGAAGTAAGAAGTTATTTTAAGAGTTTGTGGTGTCAAATCCATTTACAGTCCAAGTAAAAATTCCTCACTTTTGGTGGTGTAAAAGAATTTTTATAAAAATTTATATACAAGTAGAGAGAAAATGAGTTGTTTCTTGTTTTTCTGGGAATATAATAAATTCACTGAGAAGCATTTTTTTATTAAAAAAATAAGAATAAGGTAATAGGAAGAAGTGCATAATGTGTGTTTTTTTTCCTAACAGCCCAGCATTTAGGTTTTCAGGGAGAGAAGCATTTCACAAGTTAAACAAGTAAACAGATATGAAATACCAGTTAGGTAATTGGTCTATGGTAACATACACGTCAGACTGGATTTGATTTTTTATAATGGACTCTTTGACAAATGGTTAAGAACAGTGATACTTATAACAAAAACAAAACCTACAAGTACTGGATGTGGGATGTACTCAAACTTGCTTCTTACTAAGCAGGCATATTCCCTACATTTAAAAGTAGATGAGAGAGACAGAAGAGAATTATGGAATTGCATAGGATACACTGAGATGCCAGATTACTTAACTAGTAACAGGCAACTGGTCTTTGGTATTCCTGAAGGAAGGTGATGTAGGTAGCATGCAAAATAGATTAAATAATCCATGAATGAATTCCTTAAAAGGCTTAGTGATTGAACAAAATGATCAAAAACTCAAGTTTAGTGTCAGACTATCAGTGTTCAAATGCTAGCTTGGCCATGCATGCACTAGCTATTGATTTAGCAGATTATTTAGTTTCTTTATACCTCAGTTTTCTTTACTTTTAAAATAAGCTAGCTAACAATAGTACCTGCCTCAGAGAAAAAAATGACATAATATATTTAAAGTGTGTATAAGATGTTAAGTACAAAATACATGATGTGAGGGACTTTAATTATATTATTGATGATATCAGGGCACATCAACAAAATTAGGATGTTTTAAATTTTTATTTTTATTTATTTTATAATTTTTGAGACAGGGTCTCATTTTCTGCCAAGGCTATAGTACGTTGGCTTGATCATAGCTCACTACTTCAAACCCCTGGGCTCATGTGATCATCCTGGCTTAGCCTCCTGAGTAGCTAGGATTAGAGACGTGTGCCACCACCCCTAGCTTGAATTTTTAATTGGCTTTTTTTTTTCACCTTTCATCTCAGTGTCTGATGATGTAACCAGACATATTTTCTTGAAGATTAAGTCAGGACTTACTTCTCTGCCTATTCAGTGGCAGCTTAAATGCTCATGAATGAATAGAAAAAAAAAAAAAGGAGACCTAAGGTCAAAAAAAATATGAATTTTATTCCAAGCACAGCCACATCACACTGAATTTTATTCCAGAGAATGTTTCACCTACTTGACACAAGTTGTTAGACTGAGGGTTAGTGAACCTCACTGCCTAGTAATCTACACAGCCCAGCTGGAGGCAGAAGTAACCTCTTGCAATAGCCAGAAAAATCCCGGGCTGCCCTAATTCTCATAGTCTTGGGCTTTGCCTTTTGGCAAATGTTCATTTTCTTATCTTTTGTTCTGCAGGGAGGACAGTGTCAAAATCTTTGTAGTCAATAATCTCTAAAGAGATATCTTAGGGTCAATTTACGCTTCTTGGGATTTATGAGTGATATAAATATTGCTTAAGTGTAAAAAGGGGAGTATCCAGAAAAGGCCAAATCTTCAGGTAAATCATCCTCAGGATGCACTGCAGCATGTGGGAAAGTGTGGAATCAGCGGTGTCATCAAGGCATGTGTTTTTATCAGAAACAATATGAGAGGCTGCCGCTGAGGAAGCCCTGAATGGCATCAGAAACATGTATATTTCATTGCCATTACAGACACTAAAGTGACTCAACCAAAGATCAGCTTGACCAATTCATTATTCCCAGGAGACCAAAAAACAACTCACTTGCTCTCCACTTATTTGTGAATTTTTATAAATTTTATAAATATTACTTTACCTTTCCCAAGAAAGAGAAATTTTAACTTGGATTATAACTGAATTTGACACTAGAAACTCCTAAAATAGCTTCTTCCTACTTAGATATCAGCATTCCAAATTTATATCCGATATGAAGTGCTTATTAGATTTTGGTTAAAAATGTGATGGCAACAACTAAGAGCTATGGAGGCATACCATGAGAGGGGCTTCCTAGTACAGGGACACTGGGGAACTCTTAATTATTGAGACCCTCCCAGCTCCTGAACTTTATAAACAAAATGAGATGTAGGTACTATGTGACTCCCATTTCATAAATATACACAACAATGCTCAGAAAGGTGAAGCAATTTGCTCAAGACCACACAAAAAATAAAAGGAAGCCTTTTAGTTGGATAGGGACGCCTACCCAGCGCTGAATCCAGAAACATTTTCAGCTGTTCAGGATACTACTTTCTCTGCTCCATGGCGGAAGAGGGGAAAAAAGTAGAGGAAGGAGAAAGAAAAGAGGACTGCAAACAGAGTTTGTTTTTATAAAAGAGCAAGTGAACACAGTCTGCCTTGTCACTAGGGGAAGTACATCCTGGCCTTATACTTAAGTCTTACCATGTGGTAGGTAACAAAAAAGGCCAAGCAATACAAAAAATTAGCCAGGCATGGTGGCTTGTGCCTATAATCCCAGCTACTTGGGAGGCTGAGGCAGGAGAATTGCTTGAACCTGGGACGCAGAAGTTGCAGTGAGCCGAGATCACGCCACTGCACTGGAGCCTGGGTGACAGAGTGAGACTCCAACTGCAAAAAAAAACAAAAACAAAAACAAAAGACCAGGCCAATCACTGGCTTCCCAGAGGTCTCAGGGAGTCTGGCCACAAGCTCAGTTTTAATTAGCTCCTGTGCCAGGTCATTAGCAAGCGGGACTAGAGGTATTGGTTTTGGTGGCACATTAGGGGAACCTGTGCCCTTCCAGGAACAGCTGCATTTATAGCACCCTCTTGATTGACTTGTGTGACTCTCATTAGAGTAAACAAGAGTGATTTCAATGGAGTGAGGCCTGAGGCCACTTGCAAAGAGTGGTTTATGCGAACCATTATACCTGCTATGGTCCTTCATAGACAGAACCTTTAATAAGCCCTTTTATTCATTGTGATGGTTTAATCAGAAAGTTACATTGCAAAGTTTGCAATCTATGTAAAATACAAAAGGTCCAGTTTTGGAGGCAGTAGGACAGAGCTCCTGGGTAAAGGTCTTAATGCTCCTGTTTATACAAGAAGTGTGAAGCAAGAACTTTTTTTTAAAGACTTCCCGTGGACATAAGCTCTGAGTTTACCATAGTTTTATCCTACTGGTTTCAATTTGCAAGAACTTCCACAACTAGAATTAGGGAGAGTGACTTCTGGGTTGATGCTAAATACTGACACTTTTCCACTGAATTGTTTTACTCCAAGCAAGGTCTTTGGAGTCACAGCTGCAAACTGCATTTTCTTTGCAGCTTTCTCCAGCTCAGCACTAAGGAGAATTAGGTTCAGTGATAAGGATCCTGGCATGCATTATCATTTAGATGAAGGGTGGGAGGGAAAGAGAGACTATTACATAAAATCTCATTTTTTTCCCAAAGCACTTATACTCTTTCATTTCTGTCATCATTTTTAATGTTGACAGTAACCCTGAGAGATACACAGAAGAGGTATTATCAATGTGTGGGAGAGATATCACTGGTTGTAAGGGTGATGCACTTAGGTGTTATGCAAACAAATACCTTTAAATTTTCATAACTATGTATGGCCTTTTCTTCTATTTGTGATGAATGACACTGGTTTTCTAGATACAGTGATAATAAATACGTTTTTTCAAACAAATTTACTCATTAAAAAAATCAAAGCAATTTGGGAAACATAGAAAATAGTACAGATAGTACATTGATATTTCAAAAAACACAAAGGTGATGTACAGATGGCTGAAGCTGAAAAATCTTGTTGAGGAAAATGAGCCATCTGAGCTCCAGAGGACATGACATATTAGGAGACAAGACATCTTTGAGACAATCAAACTGGTCTGACTGCACTTGCCATGAAGGACTTGGTGGAGGGGAGAGAACAGAAACAAAAAGAAAATCAACATATAGAATGCTGAAGGACTCTTAGAAATAGTCTTTCCTATTTATAATAATTTGTGTTTTCTCAGGCTGAGCGCAGTGGCTCACACCTGTAATCCCAGCACAATGGGAGGCCGAGGCTGATCACAAGGTCAGGAGTTCGAGACCAGCCTGACCAACATGGTGAAATCATGTCTCTACTCAAAATACAAAAATTACCCCAGTGTGATGGTGCATGCCTGTAATCCCAGCTACTAAGGAGGCTTGGGCAGGAGAATCACTTCAACCCAGGAGGTAGAGGCTGCAGTGAGCGGAGATGGCACCACTGCACTCCATCCTGGGCGACACAGCAAGGCTCTGTTTCAAAAATAAATAAATAAATAAATAAATAAATAAATAAATAATTTGTGTTTTCTTATGTCAATACTTCTCCCCTAAATGTCAACAAACATTTTGTTACAAACAAAAGTCTATAGGCATGTGTTTATTTTATCAATGTGTTGTTTGAGAGACAGAATTTAAAAAACAGTTCTACTCTTGAGTAAGAACAACGATGGAGAAGTGGGGGAAACTGTAAGACCAAGAGCAGAGAATGGGACTTCAGCAAAAGTTGGAGCCAGAAATGTCATGGAAATGTCTGTTCATTGGGTTACAATGGAATGTATCTGGACACTGATTTTCCTAGAGAACAGTACATAGGTTTCATCTAGAGGTGAAGAGGCAGAGAGTGCCAGGTGAGACAACTAATGATAGAATTACCTTATGATCTAGCAATCCCATTTCTGGTGTATATCCAAAGGAATTGAAATCAGTATGCCAAAGAGGTATCTGCATTCCAGTGTTCATTGCAGCATTATCCACAATAGCAATGATATGGAAGCAACTTAAATGTCCATCATCAGGTAAATGGATAACAAATATGTGGCATATATACATAATGAAATACTATCCTTATCCAGCCTTAAAAAAAAAAAGGAAATTCTGTCATTTGTGGCAATATGGATGAAGCTGGAGGACATTATGGCTTATTATTACAAAATAAGCCAATAACAGGATGACAAATACCAAATGATCTCACTCATACAAGGAATCAAAAAGTTAAATTCATATAGGTAGAGAGTAGAATGGTGGTTACCAGAGGCTGGGAGAGAAGGGTGCATAGGAAATGGGGAAATGTTGATCAAAGAGTGTAAAGTTTCAGTGACACACGAAGAATAAGCTTTAGTGAGCTATTGTACAGAATGGTAACAATAATAAATAATAATGTCTTGTATATTTCAGAATTGCTAGAAGAGTATATTTTAAATGTTTTTACCATAAAAAATGACAAGTATGTGGGGTGACAAATTTAATTAGCATGATTTAGCCATTCTACAATCTAAATATATATCAAAACACCATATTTTACCCCATAAATATATGCAATTTTTATTTTTTAATGAAAAATAAAATTGTAAAAGAATTTTTAAAATATAAATGAAGCTAGTTTAAGTTATAGGTTACAGTTAAAGCTGAAACTGGAACTTTTATTCCCAAATGACATCAACCACTCAACCTCCCTCTTTGTGGCTGCTCCTCGTAGACAGGTGGCTCAGAACATATTGGTTCATTCAATAAGTTTAAAAAGAAGTGAATTGCTTACATTGCATTATAATTTATTACAACAATAATTTAAATGTAGACTTTGTTCACTAACTCATGTATTTATAAAATCTTTTTAAGAAATAACCCTACTTGACTGCCACTGTTTGTTTGTATCAACGCCTTTCCACAAAATGTGTACAGATTTACCTTGGCAGTACCAGTAAGCGCTGGCCCACAATAGGTACTCAAAAATATTTGATTAGTGATCAGTCAACTCAGAGAAATAAAGATGAATTTAAATAGTTTACTAAGTTACTTAAAGCCCCATATGATATGGCCCTGTTTACCCCATCCTTTCACCTGTGTTCAGAACACTCCAAACACAGCTGCCATTTTATTTTCCTGTTTTTCAGAACATAATGAGTTTCTTCCCCCGATGGTCCCTTGGTCTTCTTTTTTCTTCTGCTTGAAAACTTACCCCCAGATCTTTGCATGCCTAGATTCTTTTTGACATTTAGAGCTCAGTCTCCTTGCTACTACCCACTTAGTGAAGTCTCCCTTAGTTAACCAATCTAAGGTAGCAGTCCCCTATCACTCTGCATTTTCCCCCAAAGGCCCAGTCACTGTCAGCAATGATTATTGATCTGTTTATTTCAATGTTCTCTAAATAGACTGTAAGCTTCATGAAAGCAGGACCTTGTTTTCCCTGAGTAACTAGTTCAGTGCTCACAGAAAGCAGGTAATCAACAAATACAGGTATTCAATAAATAAATTAATAAATAATTATACCTCTAAAGTGATTGAGTACATACAAATTACTACAAACATAGTCTACATTATTTTCTTTAGGAATTGAAGAGAGGAAAAAAACAAATGTGTTTGATCAAAGATTTCTTAGAGAAGAGGCTAGGATCACCCCTGAAAAATGATGTAGTAGCCAGACTGCAAAACAGCCTGGATGAACCTGCTTCCAATATCTACCACTTTATGTACAGGTACATTGTGTTAGCATTGGTCTGCACAACCAACTGAGTCTTGTCAAATTATGGCTTGTCACTTCTAAAATTAGGTTATAAGAGACTGGGGCCCAGGGGAGAGAGAAAAACCCGAGAACAGGCAGAAAGCCTGCTTATTTTACATGAAGAGTGTTCACATAGTCGAAGGAAAATCTTTGGGCTTTAGAGTCAGATAAGTCTGTGCTTGAATCAAGTACTTGGATTTATAAGCTGTGAGACATTAAAAAAGGTACTTTTCATTTTTTTTTTATCATTCCTGAATATGCTCTGTGTCTAATACAGAAAAGGCACTCAAGAAACATTTGCTGAAATAGGAATGGGTGGATGGATCTATAAAATGTTTTAAACATATATACATTATTTGATTGTTGTGAGACTTAAATGAAATAAGCAACTTGTTTAAAAACTGCATGTCAAATGGCCCTCAATAAGTTATAACTGTTACAAAGACTTGCAGTTGATTTAACTGATATACAGATTTAATTATTACATTTATTTATATTTTAGTTATTTTTCTCTTTATTATACTGATTATCTTGTTGGATTTATTTACATTTAATTGTCATAAAATTCATACCATCTATATATGTGGGTATAATATAAGCATGTTGTATCATAAATATTATTATGTATATTTTACACATGAAATGCTAAATCCCAGAAATATTCAAAAACCTTGCCAAAAGGTCACTGAACTGATTATTAATTGATAGAGTGAAGATTCAAGTCCTAAAAAGTATGACCTATAGTCTTTAGCATAATACCATAAGGCCTAAATTACCAACTGGTTGATTTTCTAGTTCATTTCAGTTTCTGCTATGATGATTATTGTGTGTTCATTGTTTGCATCAGGTCTCTTTACGTGCCAGGAAAATAAATTCACTTAAAATAGTATAAACTGAAGTGGGGGTAGAGTTAAAAAAGATCAAGAGAAATCTCAAACCAACCAAGTATGGAGGCATATCCAGGAACAGGAAGGACACCTGCCAATTATTCTCTTCCTCCATTTCTAGTTTTCTTTAACTACAGGTGTCCCAGTCTCTGTTACCTCTGGTTTGCATGAATATCTACTCCATTATCTTTCCAGCCGATCAGTCTCCTTGTTTTTACTTATAATTCATGCCCCCATAACATCTCAGCCTGCATATTGCTTTGGCTTATCCTAGCCACAGCACTGCAGAAGCTTCTCTGTCCCTGACCCTAATGAAGTTCTCTTGTGACTCTTACTTCAGATGTTTGAGATGTTCAATGCCACACATCTGTGAGTGCGGAAAAGAGGTTGCCCATTTGGCAAGTGAGGCCTGCTCATTTACAAGATAGGCAGAAACCACAATTATTATCTTGACTGTAATAATCTAGGAGATCACTGTCCAGTTGTCTCAATTAGGTTTTTCATTTATTAGAAGGATAGAATAAGTGCAATCCAATCACATATTCAGTATTTTATTAGGAACAACTAAAAAAATAACCTATTTATTCATAGAACTACTAGGGCCAAATATATGGGAAAAATGTGAAATTTCTGAAGTGCTATCTCTGAACTTCTACGTCTCTTCTTAATAGATGTAACCTTTTAAATTAAAATTATGTGATAAAATGTAAATATCAAGCTAATTTCTTGGATGTTTTCACATTATGACGGTCACTTTGGAAACCAAAAGTGTTATAGTTCTTTTAAGGTATGATTGTAGCAGGCACTGTAGGTGCCCCATATCCCATATCTGTTCGATGCATTTAGGAAGTTAGGTGTCACACTGGGGGACAGTTACATTGGAGGGTTTGCTGCCTCCAGTACTTGGATCTCTCTGCCTGAGATTGTGCTGAGAAATTATTTTTTATGCCATGGACATACACTTGTCTAGATAGAAAGCAGGCCAGATTACTAGAGACTGAATGTCCTCAAGACTGACCCTTTACCAATGAGATACAGAAGGTGGTAAGACCAGTTTCCTTGACCTATGTTGGGCAAATGAGATGTGCTTGATAGTTTTAGGAAGCACTCAGTTGTACTCAGCCACAATTGCTCACAGTGATACCAATTGATTACCTTATTCTTCAGGAAGTTTTGGGTTTTCTCCCTTCCCTACTCCTTCACAATGCTTCTGAGAATACCACCTAAATACACTACATAGTCCATGTCTTTCCCATGAGATCTGCTTTCAAAGAAAATCAAACAAAGAGAAAGAGTGTACTATATGCATTTAAAGCAAATCTCATTTGCCAAATTTATTAAGCAACGTGCCCAGTACTGCTCTAGCAACTGAAGATGCAACAATGAACTAAATAGAAAAGATTGGTTAGTTTCCATTGGTGGCAAACCAATGTTTCTCTACTTTATTTTTCCCATGGCACACATAGTTCTCTGATACTTCACATTAAGTTTGAACAGTCAGTTTCTTTAATTTTTCTTCAAAAATCAGAGAATATAATGTGTATTAGTTTGTTCACGCACTGTCAATAAAGACATACCTGACGCTGGATAATTTATAAAGGAAAGAGTTTTAATTCACTCACAATTCAGCATAATTGGGGAGGCATTAGGTAACTTACAATCACGGCAGAAGGGGAACCATACACGTCCTTCTTTACATGGCGACAGCAAGGAGAAGTGCCAAGCAAAAGGAGGAAAGCCCCTTATTAAACTATCAGATCTCATGAAAACTCACTCACTATAAGGAGAACAGCATGAGGGCAATTGCCCCCATGATTCAATTAACTCCCACAGGGTACCTCCTACAACAGGTGGGGATTGTGGAAACTACAATTCAAGATAATATCTGGGTGGCGACACAGCCAAACTGCATCATAATGCATTATAAAATCACATCAATTTTTGTTTTCTTTCAGGGAATTATTATCTAAAGCACCAATTATAAGAAGGTTGATGTGGTTACCACTGTGAAAATGTCAAAGATAGGCAGATAAACTCACTATGGTATTCAGCAACCCAAACATCAAACATCTGCCCTGAATCTATCTTTGGGACTACACAGTTAATGGTATAAAATATTAAGACTCACCTCTGGACACTAAGAGGTGTTATGCTGCATAGTAAGTACTGATGGAGCCTCTGGATGTTTTGAATCGGAACCCCCATCTGGAAGCCACAGGCACACAAGGCAATTGACTCACGGAAGCAAAAAAAATGTTTTTGATATTCTGTGTTTGCCAAAAGTTCTCTTGCTTGTCATCACAAAGTCACTTGCAATCAGGGAGTCAATTTGTATTCAAGGGGTTCGCTTTCTATCAGCAAATGGTTTATAGGCACTTTCACTAAATTGCTTCTTTAAAAGAAATAGACAGGATCTCATCTGCATTGGCTTAAGGATATCTATGCCTAAAGATGGAGGCATGGCCAACATGACCCTCAAGAACTCTTTATGCCTCAGAATCTGTGAAAATCTATTCTAAAATTTTGCTCCAAATTCAAAGCAGTTTTAACTTAGATCATTTAAACACAGAATTTCTTTGCTCCTCTAAATAAAAATGACTATTTAATATGTACTATTGTGTGTTTGTATATATGTGTGTACATATATGTATATAATTATATATATAATACTGCAAATATTATATATGGATACATCTTCACAAGCATGTCTACATTTAGTAATTTAATAGATTCTTAAAATAATTTTAATGTAGATATAGAGCTAGTGATTTTCTAGCTTCATGAATGAGAAATTAGGGCTCAGAGTATAACATGCCAAGTCATATATTGCAAAGGACAGAGCCAGAATTTAAAGACTCTACTCATGTAAGTCCAGATCCCTGTCTCTTTTCATCTCTTCATTCTGACTTTATGCATCTTGTATTTAGTCCTCTGTGTTTTTCCACTGCCAGTAAATTCATGCTTAATCTTCCCCAAATAGAAGTTTAATAATTTCATTTGAATAGTAATAGTAATCCAGTGTCCTGTGAATAGTAAGACAAAACATATGTGACACTTCATTTATGAAAAATAAAAAACTTATTAGACAAAAATATCTTAACAGAATGGGTTTTCACAGCATTTGCATTGCTATTAATTAATTAGAAAAGCATTATAGCAGAGTGGTTAGAAGCTTGGGCCCTTGGGTGAGCCTGAGTTCAAATGCCCTTCTATCTAATGTGCTAGTAAATTACTTGACCTCTGTCTTCTTCAGTTATTTATCTACCAATGTGGTTATAAATAGTACCCACACTTTGATTTTAGTAAATAATATGAGAAATGAGATTATCTAAGGAGAATTTTTAGCAAATGCTTAATAAATGTTAGCAGTCATCATTGGCAGGACACATCTATAAAGTATTCTGAGTGAACTCCAGTGCTCTTCAGAAGCAACCCATGAGCAAAATCCCACCATCTGTTTTGTAAATAAAGTTTTATCGAAACACAACCATATTCATGTGTTTATGGATGGTTGCTTTTACCCAATAACAGCAGTAACATTGGCCTAAAAATCAAACATATTTACTATCTGGCTCTTTATGGAAAAGGTTTCCTGAGCACTGGTCTATCTCATAACCAACATTCCTTCAGATTAATATCTCAATCAGGCATGCTTGGCTAACCTATGACAAACAGAGCTACAAAGTGCATCTGAAAAAAGAAAATGAAAGGACTCTAAGAAAAAGGTAGCTGCCCCCATGGAACAGATAAAACCTGAACCTAAGCGTGCCAAGATGAAATGGAGATATAGGTCTTCAGAGAGCCCAATGATATTAGAAAGGTGACATGAGGAGAAAAAGTTGAGAAAGTTGACTTTTAAACAGCCATGATCCCCAGACACTAATGAAACTTCTTTTATTTGAAAGACTAAGCTGCTTCACCCCACACTTTGTTATTAAAGGCATTTATGAGTACTCTTCCAATCTCTCACACATAAACCATGCAATACCAGAGCCAGACCACTGCACACTCAAGCTTTGTGACTCGTATGAAGCAAGATTTACCTGCATTACAAACAGAGAAAGGGAAATAAATTGAGTAATTTCATTACTTTCTGTTCAATGAAATCTTATTTTATTGCTAAGCTTTGACACTTTTTGCAGAACCTCAGCTGTCTTTTCTCTTGCTCACTAAGAAGTAGCAGCAGCACCAAAAAATCATTTGGACATCTGGATATTGCATTCAATAATTTATTGGAATTTCAGTCATACTGCTATATTGAGAGTAGAGGAGATAAAAGGAACTTCACCCACACTACAAATAAAAAAAGCTAGAATATAGTTTTTTTCTTCCTCCCTTCAAAATATTAAGTTTTATCAATCAGAATCTAACAGCTCTGGGACCAAAATTGGCTTTGTTGTTAACAATATCTCAATCACATATATTGCTTTTCCAATACAACTTGGAGGGGACTGATTTGTGACGAAGCTGATATAGGAAATGCAGAGGGGGACAAACATATAGCCAAATAAATCAGGTTAAAATGAAATTGATAGAATGGACTTCAAGGCAACTCCTCACTCACTTTCTCTGTTATAGATGCTGCCTTTGGTCTTAATGCCGCCTTTGAAACCTTTGTATCTGACCTATTTACGGGAAGAATAAGGCACCAGAAACCACTAATATCTAGGCAGTGCTGCCATTTTAAAAGAAGTTTGTCTTTAGTTGTTAAATGGGCTTTCTCTAGAGGAGAAATATGACTCTTTGGTGTAGCTTTGAGCTTTGTAGAACAACTCGTTCCCACCCTGCCAGGAGGGATGTGAAAGAGCGAAATTATTTAGAGTAATTGGAAACTTCACTCTTAACTACTATATTGTACTGCCTCCATAGCAGAAAAACACTTGGATTTGAAATGGAAAATGGGCGCTGTCAACACTGGACTACTTATTAAATGGAAATGGGGAAATTTCACAGGGCAGGGGTGGGGAAACAAGGTTTGGTGTTTACCTCAGGCTCATTACAAACGCAAATTCTAGGTGCATCGAAGACCTCAATGTAATTACTGAAATTATAAGAGTACTAACCAAAAATAGTTTTTATAATTATGGGGTTTAAATAATGTTTCTGGTGTGCTACAAAAAATTATTTAAAAAATGAGAGAGAAATTGAATTACAAAACAATCAATTTCTTTGTTAAAATTTCTGAATAAAAATAAAATTAGTGAAGTTAAAGTAAAAATGGGAACATTTCACATAATTCGTAGTAGAAAAATATTAACATATTTAAAATAATTCCTGGAAATCAAATTGAATGCTTCAACAGAAAATTTAGGCAAAGACTTGATTTAGGAAATTTATAAAATAATTTTAAATTGCTAATAAGCAGGTGAGAAAAGTCTGCTTTTGCTAATAACCCGACATCCAAATGAAAACAATAATAATTTCTCACCCATCAGATTGCTAAGAGTACATATTAAACAACACATAATCTCAAGAAGGATTGCTGTAATGGCACATTCGGGTGGTGCTGTTGCAAGTATCATTTGGCATAATCATTTTTCAAGGATTGTTAATCAAGATGCATTCACATTTAAAATGTATAACCTATTTTTCCCAGCAATTCAACTCCCCAGTATCTACTGTGTGGATATAATTGGCGAAATGAATAAAGAAATATATAATAGATAGTTATTTTATTACTGCCTAATGAAGCCTAACGAAGTCCAATAAGAGACATTTATTTAAAATAATTATGAAAAAGTCATATAATCAGATAACATGTAGCCATTTAAAAGCATGAACATATCTATTTATATTCCCTGATATTTAATAATTGGAATTATATTTCTTTGCCTTCTTTTCTTTTTGATTGAAAAATTTACTCCTAGTGACTTCAACTACTACCAAGGCTTCAAGTAACATCTCTATGGAGATAATTCTCAAATTCACATGGTCAGCAGAGATTTTCAGTTGGCAATCCATATCCTTATATCCAACATCATATCTCTGAAATTGAACTCTTAATTCTTTACTCATAATAGTTCTTCAAGTCTTCCTCATCAAAGTAAATAATAAACATCAATTATCCATTTGGCTATATTTGATACCGCACTCTTTCTCAAAACCCACATCCCATCTCATAGTAAGTGTTATTGGTTTAACATCCAAAATTTCTCAACAATATCTCACTTTTCTTAGTCCCCATTGCTACCTCTCACCTACATTTTCACCTCTAACATCTTAATTACTCAGTAGCCTCCTAAATTTTTTCACAACTTACAAAATTATAATCCTTAAGATATTTTAATACAGATAAACCAAAGAACTTTAGTTAAAAATTAGATTCTGGCCAGCCGTGGTGGCTCATACCTGTAATCCCAGCACTTTGGAAGACCGAGGTGGGCGGATCCGTGATTAGGTCAAGAGATTGAGACCAGCCTGACCAACATGGTGGAACTCCGTCTCTACTAAAAATACAAAAATTAGCTGGGCATGGTGGCACATGCCTGCAGTCCCAGCTACTCGGGAGGTTGAGGCAGAAGAATCGCTTGAACCCGCAAGGTGGAAGTTGCAGTGAGCCAAGACGGCGCCGCTACACTCAGCCTGGCGACAGAGCAAGATTCCGTCTCAAATCAAAAAAAAATTAAGATTCTGTAATGGGCTTGGTGGCTCATGCCTATAATCCCAGCACTTTGGGAGGCTAAGACAGGAGGATTGCTTGAACCTAGGAGTTCAAAACCAACATGGGCAACATAGGGAGGCCTTGTCTGTATAAAAAAAAAAAAGAAAGAAAGAAAAGAAATCTTAAAAAAATTAGCTGGACAAGGTGGCACATGTCTGTATTCCCGCTACTCGGGAGGCTAAGCTGGATGGATTTCTTGTACTTAGGTGGATCCAGGCTGTAATTAGTCTTGATCTCTCTACCACTATACTCAAGCCTGGGCAAGGGAGCAAGACTGTATCTCAGAAAACAAAAAAAGAAATTAGCCAGGCATGGTGGTGCAAGCCTGTGGACGCCACTACCACTCAGGAGACTGAAGCAGAATGATCGCTTGAGCCCAGGAGTTTGAAGCTGCAGTGAGTTGTGATTGTGCCACTGCACTCAACCTAGGCAACAGAGTGAGATCGTCACTCTAAAAAATAATAAAAATAAATTAAAAATTAGAGTATGTAATCTATTAAATCATGTAATAAAGTAGATGATGTCATCAATTAAATAATCTATTTCTTAAAATTGTAGAGTTCTACTGTTCCTAGGATGCAATTCAAAATCCTGAGTAAGCAATGTAAGCAATAAGGCCAGCATAATATGGCCCCTGCCAATCTCTCCAGCTTTTTCGGACACCAATCCCTTTTTTCCTTAATATGCTCCACAATGCCTTTTTTTTCTTTTTTATTTTTTCATTTTCAAATGTCTTATTTAGACCCTTCCAATTTCAAAGGCTTTAAATATGGTGTTTCCACCTATGGAATATTCTTACCCTATTCCTCATATCACCACATGAGACTGATTACAACTTAGTCCTAATTTTTCACCTTTCTGTATCCTATATTATCTTTTGCAATATGACTTTGCAGCATCTTCTATCAGAGGTATAGTCTCTTTCACCATTCCTCAGTCTGGTCTGCCCTTGCAAACAAAATGCAACAGAAGTGACAACATGGTGGTCTGAGCACACACCTCAGGTAACTGTGTAGCCTTCTATTTCCTTTCTCTTGGATTCCCACCCAGGTATCTTAGTAAAAGCCTGGAGTAGCAGGCTGGAGCATGAGAGACCATGTACAGAAGAAATAAATCACTTCAAATGCCCCATCCTGGGCCAAAAATACATAATGAATTAACCCAGCAAAATCAACATAACTGCCTATGTGACCACCAACGTATAACTGAGCCCAGAGAAGACCAGAAGAACCACAGAGTAACCCAAAAACTTGTGACCAGAAATAAATGTTTACTACTGGATATCATGGGTTTTTATTCATGCTTTGTTTCAGCATATTACTGTGGCATTAGATACAAAAAATTCCAATAGATAACTAATACTTGATGAGCCTTAATTTTCATTCATTGGAAATTTCATCTATCTTCAATCCTGGTTTCTTGAGCCTCCAATAAATAACTCCTTCATTTCAGTCTCTCAGAGTCTCCTCAGACTATTTATTAAAATTGTTTATGCTGTACATATTTATGTGATCCCTATCCTATTGCTTACATAGATTCATGACAGGCAAGGACATGTTTTATCAGCACTGTAACTTCCACACATGATAGAATTCGACACATAACAGTTCAATAAAAGGAAGTGAAATAATTGTGTATAAATAAAAATACCTTTATAGTATATTGTTCCTGAAAAAAAGATTGAATTTTATTTTCATTCCTTTATTGAAATGAAATAAACTTCTTTTATTAATCCAGTGAAATACTACACAACAGTTAAAAGAAGTAAACATATAGTTTACTTCTTTTAAATTTCAAAAACTGAATGTAGAGTGAAAAAAGTTGCAAAAGAAATTGTACTCTGATAACATTTATATAAATATTATAAACAACGATAATAAAAATTCCAAGCCATAGTTAGAAAAATTATCACCAACTTCAGGAAAGTGGTTACTTCTGGGAAGGGAGGGAAAGAAAACATGAGATGAAAATTGGCAGTATTAGTATATTTTATGTCTTTATAAAAGACATGAAGCAAAAATGCAAAAACATTAACACACATTTAAATAAAAATCTGTTTATAATGTTTTTCTAGACATTTCTTTATGTTTGAAATGTTTTATAACTTAAATATTTTAAAGAAAAATGTTGGTTACTAGAACAATCCCATTTATATAAATATATGTGTATGTGCAGGGACATGTAAGCACATGCATAATGTATAAATACATAAATGTATACATGCATAAATCATTTTTATATGATAGAATTATGCTTGTTTTGGATAGACAGAGACAAAGATTGGGGTTATTCCTTAGATCAGGGGACCTCAACCCCTGGGCTGCAGTGCTGGCCCATGGCCTGTTAGAAATCTGGCTGCACAGCAAGAGGTGAGTGGCATGTGAGAGCATTATCGCGTGAGCTTCGCCTCCTCTCAGATAAGCAGCAGCATTAGATTCCTATAGGAGTGCAAACCCTATTGTGAACTCTGCATTCCAGGGATCTAGGCTGCACTCTCTTTATGAGAATCTAATACCTGATAAAACCACCGCCCCCAACTCCCCATCCTGTGGAAAAACTGTCCTGCCTTAGATGATCAGGTGGAAGTTCAATATAATAAGTCAAATCAGTTGAAAATGATGTCATCAACATGTATGACTGTTTCACCAATTTATAGGAAATTAGCAGATAAAATTGCCTGCAAGGACTTTTCCTCCCAATATGCAGCTATTACATAACTATTTATCAACATATAATAATTATAGAGTATATAAACAACAATAACTTTATTTCATGGAAAAGGGTGAAAGTATGTTTCGTTATCTATTAAGATCTCAAATTTTTGCAGAACAAGACTAGTGAGTTAAAAGAATAAATTATAAAAATATATGCATTTCTTCTTTTGCTTTCAAAAACATAGAGTAAAGGACATGGTGTCACAATGCTGGTCTTGTGAGGGGTGGTACAAGGATTGAAGCTAATGAAATAAACAAGTCCTCTGATGAAAACCAAGGCAGGAGTCTGGAATAATAATTAGGTATTCTGAAGGGGCTTTGCCTGCTGGCAAAATAAAAGAGGATGATTGAAATAGATTAATTAGATTAAAACATGCACACTGGATCCTACCTTTTTCTAAATACAATCTTAGCAGTTTAGAGGAAGAAAATGCAGAAATTGAGCATTCTGACTTTCCAACACTGTTCATGCAATACCTTCTTTCTTTCAATGGGAAATCTTCATTAAGGAAATGCCCTGAGAACATTACATATGCTGTGGGTTAAGTCAAATCCAACAGGATTTACAGTGGCCGAGCCTGAAGGTTCTTGGAGATGCATCTTCTCACTATTTGTCTCTTTCCCTAGGTCACACTGGCAAGAAGGACATTCTGTTTGCTTGCGGAGTCAGCATGTCTTTCCCCTTTAGTGTGGTATCCTCAAAAGCTTATTTCTCTGCAGTAAAATGAGTGTCTTAGTCAAAAGACTTGAATTTTAAAAAAATAGGTCGTAAATATCCAAACTTTGCAAATTCTGAACTCATAATTATTCTCCATATTTTATTATTTTGTTAAAATATCCTCTAAAATGACTAATAGGGAAAATGCTTTAAAGTGTTTATTGTATTATTTTTGTAAAATGAAATAGTTATCTACAAATAACAAATATTCATTCATCTGTGTGTGTGTTTATGATTTGCATAAGAAAAAAATTTTAGAAGAATCTACTAATGTTAACAGTGTTTGTCTTTGGCTCAGGTGATACTGTTAACAGCTTTTTATATTTTCTAAATGTTACATATTGTCAGGAACCACAATTGTAGTAAAACTGGTAAGAACTAAGGAAAAACAAGTCACATAAAAATAAGAAAAAAAATGTGCTTCTATGCTTGTCCTCAGAGAACAGCACAATGAAAAGGCTGTTCTTCCCACAGTCAGCTATAGGAAAAGAGAATTTCAACAGAGAAAGTGAGTGCCGGCAGATTTTAAAAGGGAAAGGCAAGCTAGGCAACATTTAAAAAGTGGGTCTAGGTTGTGAGATAAAAACGAAAGGCCAAAACTTTCAGGACTTTGTAGCAAAACAGAAATCCAATGATATGTAAGGTATGGGGTTGGAAAAAGAAAGCTCTGCTTTTGTTGTGTGTTTTAATATTTCAATGGCATTATTTTGGGGAAATGACTCTAGAGGCAAGCAACTGAAATGCATCTAGATAGCGTGCCAAATTACCTTGACATCACAAGTACAGGCAAAGTCGATCCTAGCTCAGGGACTAGGCAATGAATCAGACCTGAATCAGAACTAAGTATCAAGCAGTTTATAACATAAATTATAATAAAGGGTCAGGAAAACGTTGCTTGAGATATATGAGGATGAGTTAGTTGACATTTATAGGAGAAAAATACTAGCTCATACTTTTCTCCACACACAGAAGACCTTTCTAGACAAAAGATGACAGCAATACAGTAACATCTTTGAACTTCGTGGTGACTTAATGTTAGACAACATTAATGGCCCACTTAATGGACCACTGATGTCAGTGGTCATTAATTGGAAAGTGAAAGCAGATGTCATGGTTGGATTTTTCTCTAGATTAAAATTCTGGCTTGGATTTCACCGTGACTTAGATTTCAACAGATGAATTAAATGAGGGGGAAAGTGAATCACTGATGTGCATGTGATGAGCAAGTGAGTCAAAAGTCAGGGGAAAGTATTTTTGCCTTTGTCTCAGTATAGAGGGAATGACAAAATGAAGCAGAAGGACAGGAGTAGTTGTTAGGATTCATGACTTATAGGATCTAGCAGACTCGAAGTATTGTTGGAGTCCATGTACTGTAGAAAGTGAGTTAGACAGTCAAAACTTAGGAAGGTTGGAAATCAGATTATGGGTGGAACTGGCAATGTTAAACATTGACAAAGTCTTAAAAGGGTCATCTCAGCAGCGTGGCTATTGGCTAGGTTGGGTCAATAAACAAGGGCGATGGAAGGAAGTCAAGAAACTGACAAATCAGTATATTGAGTACTGAATACCAAATTCACCAAGGGCTGAAATGGCCAAGAAATATGACAAGAGTATTACGCAGATAATGACAGTGAGCCAAGAGGTAAAATCTTCAAGAAATGTTGGGGTTTAGGGAATGAGAACATGATTGCAACAAAGAGAAGTTGTAGGTAGTGTGGTCTGATAGCAAGATTGTAATGGCAGGTGAATTAGATATGAGGGAGGAGGGATCATCTGGAAATGGCATAGGGGAGATTAGATGACTTTATTCCTACTGACAGAACTAGTGGTAAAAGGAGTATTAGAGAAAAGAATCACCACTTCAGCCAGAGAAGATAAGGATCTTCAGATGGAAGCCAAACTTCAGCTGAAGCAACACAATCAGGGGGACATTCAGGGGAAAGTTTAAGTGCACAAGGATTTTGCTGACCATTAACTTTGGTTTTAGGAGGCCCAAGGAAGAATTTCACAAGCTGGGGAGGACTGGGAAGTGGGTTCAGATATGGGAACATGCAGAGCTATATGTAGGTAAAGGTTTGGGCACTGAGGGGTGACCTAAAAATTCTAGGCTTACTGCCTTATGTACACAGGAGTCAAGACCTCATGAAAGCAGAGATGGTGATGTTAAGGCAAATATGGGAGTGAGGATATGTGTTTTGATTTTGTGTTTGTGGGGTCTTCTTACTAAGATACCTTCTTCACTCCAGCTGCGAAAATGTGGAGCTCAGGGGAGGACAATTTTATCCAGTGCATAGACTCTGACATTTCCCCCTGTTAACTATGGAAAGAGAGGAGGATAGAGTGAGATAACTGGAATCAAAGGCAGGAGTGGGAGATGCTTCATTAGGACATCTGCCACCTGAGAGATGCTTTGAAATGCAGTACTGTGTTCAAAGCCTGACTTCAGTTGTCAGTCAGACCCAGCTTTAAAGTCCTGGCTCTGTCATTCACTTGCTGTGAAAGTTTAAGCAAGCTCAGGATATTTGACCATATTTTGGCTCCCTGGACACATATAAGCTTTTATTAATTTTAATATTTTTAGCAATAATAATATTCAGGGCACATAGTCAGCAATACTTGCCAAAAAGGAATATCATAAATTTTAAAGTTTAAATCAGTCACATTTCATACCTTTTTAAATGAAAACAATAGGATTACTTTCTAAATGAGTACCAAGAATAGTACAAAATAAACAAAAACAGAGAGCCTTCCAGAAGGCTGAGGGGCAGCTGGCAGAGGGCGCAGTCCCAGCACAGTTGTTTATATTTGATTACTTTTGCTTAAAAATTGATGAAATAATTAAAATAAAATCCTTTGTGCTCGAGGGATAGACCCTAGTAAGAAGAATTCTAGTAGCTTGTTTGGATGGGATTTCTGGAAGAATTACAGGAGGGTTATATAATCTCCGTTCATAAAAATAGAATTGATTTATGCAAAACAACTTATTAATATGTATGTGAAAGTAGATCTCTCAACTGCACAATTCTCAAAAAGGAGGAAAAACACCTGCAATTGACTTGGTTAAATCACGTCTATAGATCTAGACTCTTCCTTATTTGCATTTTCTGTCATGGGTAGAAACATTGCCTAGGAGGATAGTATTTCTGGCAAGGAAATACAGTTTGAAAACCTATTGCTTTGGTTAATGCTCTAGTACATTTTGTCCTGGTTCTTTATTCCAATGGCATGCATATATTTGCTTTTTTAAAAAGTGAGTCTGTGAGAGATCCAAGATGGCCGATTAACAACAGCTCAGGATCGTAGCTCCCAGTGAAAGCGCAGAGAGCGAGTGGACGCCGCACTTTCAGACGAATTTTTGTTGCCCACAGACTAGGAGATTCCCGGCGGAGGAGCCACACGGG
>CAUYLG010022323.1:0-50544 GCA_963573385.1 Cacajao melanocephalus
CTTTTCAGCAATTGCATAGTATTTCACAGATTTAAATGAAATATTGGTTGGCTGTTTGTTTATTTTCTTCCCTTATTCCTTCCTGTCTCCGTTGTTAAGCACAATTATTGGCATAAAAGAGCTCTTTAATACCTATTTTTGGATTACATTCCAGCCTGGGCAATAGAACAAGACTCCTGTTCTCTCTCCCCCTTTCTCTTCCACTTTCTTTATTTAAAAAAAAAAAAAAAAAAAAAAAAGCACTTTCCTCATGATTTACTGTTAAGTTTTGCCTAAAGCTTCCTCCTTACATATTCAAGTTCGGCCTAAAAGTTTTTCTGTACATCATGAACTATAACAAGTGAAGGTGTAAACCAACAATAGCCCACACCTGTGCCACTCACTGAGTTTTGGCCAATCAAATGTAACCAGCTGTTCCAACTGTGTTCAAATAAGGCAAACACGGAGCTATAACCAATCCAGCTCTTTCTGTATCTCACTTCCATTTCCCATACGTCACTTTCCTTTTCTTCTTCCACAATGTGGCTGTGCTGGAGTCTCTTTGAGTCTGCTGTGATTCTGGGGGCTGCCTGATTAGCAGCCTGATTAGCAAATTCTTCATTGCTTAATTAAACTCCTTTAAATTTAATTCAGCTGAAGTTTTTTTCTTTTTTTCTTCTTTTTTTTTTTTTTTTTTTTTTTTTTGAGACGAAGTCTTGCTCTGTTGCCTGGGCCAGAGTGCAATGGGGTGATCTCAGCTCACTGCAGCCTCTGCCTCCCGGGTTCAAGAAATTCTCCTGCCTCAGCCTCCCGAGTAGCTGGGATTATAGGCACCCACCACCACACCTAGCTAATTTTTTGTATTTTTAGTAGAGACAGGGTTTCGCCATGTTCGCCAGGCTGGTCACGAACCCCTGACCTCAGGTGATCCCCCTGCCTCTGCCTCCCAAAGTTCTGGGATTACAGGTGTGAGCCACCAGCCCCAGCTAAAGTTTTTCTTTTAGCAGTATTAGTTACCTCCTCAGAGAGAGTCACATTATATCAGGGCTGCTGCCAGTCCACATGGGACTTTTGGACAACTTAGAAGAGGTGGCCCTTATGCTTTACCTTCATCTGTTGAAAAATTGTCATAATATACTGATTCTGTTTGAATAAGACCCTTTAGCACCATATGCAGGAAAATCATCTGTGATGTCTAAGATGTGAATAGGGCTCTCTTAGAGTTAAAATCATGTGGCTTAGAAACCAAACTATTTGAATTCAGCCTCTAGCTCTGCATCTTCCAGTAGCTGACCTTGGGCAAATGGCTTAAGTTTTCTGAGCACCAGGTTTCCCTACTGGTGAAATGGGAATAATATATGTAACTGTCAATCTTGTCATCAGAATTAAATGAGATGATGTAAAGCATTTAGCATGATGCTCATCAAATACTATGGATTGTGCAGAAAGGACAGAAACACACACATTAGCAGTGCTCACCATGTACATTAAAAATAGGGAAAATGAGCAGAGAAGTAGCAGGGTGTTCATTGGCTCTTAGGTGCCCTTATCCCTAGAGAGAGCCCCCAGCACAGGGGATAGACACGCCATGGAAAGATCCCAAGAGAGTGAAACCACCTTTGTAAAAATTGTAACTAAGGAAATTATGATAGTAAAAGAGGCCAGACCTAACCAACTCCATCTTGCTTCTAACCTTTAAATTGTCCTTGTTCATCCTTGGGCGGTAGGCTGAACTAACCTTGGGAAGGAATTCAGTTTATGGTTTGACTCTGAAACAAAATTGTTAATAGCCATTTCCTCATAAGATTCCCTTCTTGCCTGGGAACTGGTCTGCCTTTATAGGACTAACAAATTAGCTAAAAGATTAAAAATTATGGTTTAGGGGTCAGGCAGCTTCTGGCTGCAAGAGTCTGAACCTCTCCCAAATCGTTCCTAGGGTATAACATCACCACTGTAAAACCTTAGATCAGTGCTTGAGATATTCTGCAGACCCTGCACTGGATGGATAAGCTGACACCACCCAGACCAGTAATCTGCCTCAACCAGTTCTGTGATCCCACCCAGGAACAGAAGACACAAGAAAACCTGACTTCAACCCCCCTATGATTCCATCTCCAACTTGACCAATCAGCACTCCCCATTCCCGAGGCCCTACCAGTCAAACTGTCTTCAAAAACTCTGATCCTGAAATGCTCTGATAGAGTCTCCCGCACAGCTGGCTCTTCATGAATTACTCTTTCTCCATTGCAATTCCCGCTTTGATAAATGGGCTTTGTCTGGGCAGCAGGCAAAGTGAACCCCCTGGGCTGTTACAAGAGGGTCAGGGCCCTGTTGTGCTGCACACACAGAAAGAGAAAAAAGCAGGGCGATATGGTTTAGCTGTGTCCCCACCCAAATCACCCTGAATTGTAATAACTCCACGTGTCATGGGTGAGGCCAGGTGGAGATTACTGAATCATGGGGGCAGTTTCCCCCATATTGTTCTCGTGGTAGTGAATAAGTCCCACGAGATCTGATGGTTGTATAGAGGGGAGTTCCCCTGCACAAGCTCTCTTGCCTGCCGCCATGTAAGACATGACTGCTTCTCATTCACCTTCTGCCATGATCGTGAGGTCTCCCCAGCCATGTGGAACTGTGAGTCAATCACACCTCTTTCCTTTATAAATGACTGGGTCTAGGGTATGTCTTTATTAGCAGCATGAGAACTGACTGATACTCAGATGAACATCTAGATAACACTGTAGTGCTAGAGCTTCTCAAGCCAGGAAACAGCCTTGGTAGGAAGGAGAGGCTGCAGAGCTCAGTCTCTGGCATCAACTTCTTTGTCCCTTTAGCTAACTCAGGCAAGATGCCACCAAAGAGGAGGAAATGAGCCCCTAATGCCATGTGGATTTTTCTCTCCTCTGTGAGAGTCACAGAAGAAAACATGAGGAAATGGAAGCATTTGCTCACTCACGGCATGGGCTGAACCCAGCTTTGCTGGTTTCTATGGCCATGCTGCCTCAACTAACAAGTCAGCCTAGAAATCATTAAACTAGTTTAACTGAAATTAATTCAAACTCTCTTAACCTCATAAATTGAAAAGGACTTCAGAGATAATGAAGTTCAAGCCTACATTTGTAAACAAAAGTGAGACTCAAAGTGGGTTACGTATTTGGTTACCAGTACAAAGTGGCGGAGTCAGGACTTGAACTTTTATCATCCAAATTCCATTTCCTCCTAAAGTGCAATGAAGTACAATTAAACACAAAAGTCACAGAGATCCTGTTAAAGGGCTTTATAGCTTTAATCTACAAACCTCTGAAGAAACGAAAGTAGCTTCCAGAGCAAACCAAGAGAGCAAGGGAATCTAAAGATGATTGATTAATTTTGTTTAAAACCTTTGACTGCTGCCCAGGCTCAGTGGTTCACACCTGTATTCCCAGCACTTTGGGAGGCTGAGGCGAGCAGATCAATTGAGGTCAGGAGTTCAAGACCAACATGTCAAAACCCCATCTCTGCTAAAAATACAAAAATTAGCTGGGCACAGTAGCACACACCCGTGTTCCCAGCTACTCAGGAGGCTGAAACACAAGAATCGCTTGAACTCAGAGACAGAGGTTGCAATGAGCTGAAATCGTGCCACAGCACCCTAGCCTGGGTGACAGAGAGTGACTCTGTCTAAATAAATAAATAAATAAATAAATAAATAAATAAATAAAACTTTGGCTGCCATAAATAACAAGGAAAAGCTAGATAATGTAGCAAATAATGATAAGGAAAACACTACTTACTAAACCTTATGAGATGTAGTCAAATATTTGGTCAAAGAAAAAGTCACAACCTTAAAATCATTTTAGCTTAAGTACAATGAAGGTGAAGGAAGTAATTATTCAACTTAAGAAAACAGAAAAATATTTTTTTAAATATAAGGAAAGTAGAAGGAAGAAACTAAAAATGAAAGAATGTAATTGGTTTGAAAACCGTGTTCAAGACCGGCCTTAGGGAACACGGTAAGACCCCTATCTCTATAGAAAAATTTAAAAAATTAGCCAGGCATGGTGGCTTGTGCCCATAGCCCTAGCTACTCAGGAGGCTGAGGTAGGAGGATCACTGAAGCCCAGGAGTTCAAGGCTGCAGTGAGCTAGGATTGCACCACACTCAGGCTGAGCAACAGAATGAGATCCAGAAAGAAAAAGAAAGGAAAGAAGGAAGGAGGAAGGAAGTAGAAAGGAAGGAAAGAAAGAGAAAGGAAGAAAGAGAGACAAAATCAGTGGGATTGATTGTTGGGAGACCGTTCTCCAGCATCTCTTGGTTCCTGCATACCTCAGGACAGGGGCAGAGGCAGAGGCACTGGCTGCCTTTCTTGTGGACTATTTTTTCAGGGAGGTTTGTATAGCAAACAAACAGCTTTGCAAGACAAAGAGAGTGTCTTTACCCAGAACCATGCACCCAGCTTACTGTCTAGTATAAAAGATTCCGGTTCCCTAAATTTAGGACTTAAATTCCTTTCCTGTACCACACTATGTGTGCAGACATCATAAGACTTTCATGGTGGTAGGTGGAACTGGGGTTAGGGAACTGGCACAAATCTCTCACCTAGGAGACCACTGGCAGACTAACCTGTTAGCTTGCAAGTAGGAGAAAAAAAAAAATCTGGGGTCCTTTGCAGTTCTTCATATGGATAAAGAAATCCAAGAGCTGGTTCACTGAGGTGAAAAAAAACAACCAGCAACAATAATAAATAATCCATTAGCTGGTCTCGAACAGCGCAGGAAAACAGCTTCTACTCCCTATAATTACATCTCTGACCTGACTCCCCACTCCCCAACCACCAAATTTTCCTTAAAAACTCTGATCTTAGAATGCTGAGGGAGACTGATTTGATTATTAATAAAAACAACTCTGGCCGGGCATGGTGGCTCATGCCTGCAATCCCAGCACTTTGGGAGGCCAAGGCAGGCAGATCACGAGGACAGAAGATCGAGACCATCCTGGCCAACATGGTGAAATCCCATCTCTACTAAAGTACAAAAAAAATTAGCCAGGCGTGGTGGCGGACGCCTGTAGTCCCAGCTACTCAGGAGGCTGAGACAGGGGAATTGCTTGAACCAAGAGGCAGAGGTTGCAGTGAGCCAAGATGAGGCCACTGCCCTCCAACCTGCTGATAGAGCAAGACTCCATCTCAAAAAATAAAAAATAAAGTAAAATAAAACAACTCTGCTGTCCCACACAGCCGGTTCTGTGTCAATTACTCTTTCTCTATTGCAGTTCCCGTCTTGATAAATCAACTCTGTCTAGGCAGCGGGCAAAGTGAACCCGTTGGCTGGTTACAGTCTAATTTTAAAAAATAGGCGGAAATACAAATAGATTAACCTATATACAGGAAACTATAATTCTTATAAAAGAATTATTTGCACAACTATAGTTTAAAAATCAGAGTGAAATGGACAATTTTTGAGGAAAATGTAAAATATCAAAATTCAATCTAAAAGAAAAACCTGAACCAAAGGTTTTTCTGAACAGGCCAATCTCAGGCAAGAAACTGCGAAGTCAAAGCTAAGGTCTCGGTCTACTCAGCAGATAAGCCACACTCTTCCAGGGCGCACCCACTCGCTTTCCGCTAGCTCTTAATCAAAGACTGAGGCGGCCTCATCAGCCCCCAGACCCATGCCGGACTCTGCTCGGAGTTGAAAGAGGAGGTCAAGTTTGCCAGCCTTGACTCCAAACACTGTAATGTCATCAAATGACTAAATTAACTGCATTTTTCACTGGAGCAAGAAGAAAGAAAAATAAAAATAATTTTTATTAAATTATGTGGATATATGTTCCTTATGAGTCCTAACATTTACATTTTGTGAAGTTTTCTTTATTTATAAAACGAGGTCTTTGCCATGGAGACGCTGGCCCAGAAACAACGGATTTTGATTTGACAGTCAGTAAGATCACCAGAGTCTTTTGGTGCATGTCAATGCATTCTTTTCGTTCTATCTGCTGCTATATACAACGACTCTTCCCCGTACAATCCACTTGTTAAAATAGAGCAGTGGGCCAGGCAAGGTGGCTCATACCTGTAATTCCGGCACTTTGGGAAGCTGAGGCGGGCAGATCACCTGAGGTCAAGAGTTTGAGACCAGCCTGACCAACACAGAGAAACCTCATCTCTACTAAAAATACAAAAAAATTAGCCAGGCATGGTGGCACGTGTCTGTAATCCCAGCTACGGGAAAGACTGAGATAGGAGAATCGCTTGAATTCAGGAGGCAGAGGTTGGAATGAGCCAAGATTGCCCCACTGCACTCCAACCTGGGTGACAGAGCAAGATCCTGTCTCAAAAGAAAAAAAAAGAGCAGCAGTTCTTAAAGTATGGTCTCTGAACAAGCAACATCAGCACATTTTGGGGCCATTCACTACTGTATTGGACTGAATGTCTGTGTCTCCCACAAAGATAATTTTCATGATTATCTTACCCCATGTTCACCCTGTTCATCTCCTTAAGCTGAGGATGGTACTAGGAGGTGGGGCCTTTTCAAGGTGATTGGGTCATAAGAACAGATTTCTCATGAAGATGATCAGTGCCCTTGTAAAAGAAGCCCTAGGGAGCTCCCACACCCCTTCTGCCATGTGAGAACACAGTGAGGAAGGCATTGTCTATAAACCAAAAAACAGGCCCTCACCGAACACCAAATCTGCCAGCATCTTGGTCTTGGACATCTCAACCTCCCGAACTGCGCAAAATAAATGTTTGTTGTTTAAGCCACCTCGTCTGTGGTACTTTGTTTTAGCGGCCCAAACCGACTAAGACACAGTGAATCAGGAACTCTGGGGGTGGGGCCCCACGATCTGTCTTTCAACAAGCACCCCCAGGTGATTCTGAAGCGCGTTGGAGTACGAGAGGTACTGTAATAGGCTATATTCATGTGATCTCCTTTAGTATCCATCAGAGCCCACTTCCTGTTGGTTGCATCAACCTTACTCAGAAGGAAAAAATTCCATTCCTTCGCAGCCCCCCACCCGCTATAAATAGTGAACACTTGCTCACCAGCAGCTGGAGTTCCGGCCCATCCTTGCTGGAGCTCTCCAGGCTCTGTGAGGCAGCTGCTGCAGAATGCCAATCGTTGAAAGAACAAGGATATTCACATGTGCTGAAAATTTGACAATCTCTTAGGCCTTGCTCAGTAGAGTTACCGTTTTGCTTTATAGGAAAGCAAGTATTCCCCCACCTTTTTTTTTTTTCAAGTGATGAAGCCAATTCACAGCTATGGCTCCCAATTCTAGCTAAATGTGGGATTTAAAGAGGCAGCAAGAGCTGTAGCTGAGGCAACAAAACTAGAAGGACCAGAAACCAGAATCCTTTCTCTGTCTCTGTTTCTAATTCACCATATGACCTTGGGAACATTAGTTAAACTTTTAATTGTTTAATATTCCTGTATGTGAAATACGAGAGATAATAACCCCTCTTTCCTTTACCGCGAACCGGTATTTAGATTTACATGATCTAGAAAAACAGGTTTTAAAAAGAGCCATGGGCAGTGCTGGCCCTAAAGTACCTTGGTGTAGTCTCTACCTACCTGCTCCCAAACTCAGGGAAATACTAGACAGGGTTGGTATTTTAAAGACTCCCTCACTCATACACACGCACGCAGACATGTGCTGTTAACCCAGCACCAAAGTCACCATCAAGGCAAACTGGGCCACCAAAGCCCTTGGCGTGTCCCTCTGACGTCAGGGGTATGAGGGAGGTTTAGGGTGCATTTTCATGATTATCTAACCCCATGTTCACCCTGATCAAAATTTTTGAGGCCAAAATAGGGGCACATAGCCTAACAAATGGAGGCTGCCTATAGAGAAACTAGGCAGGATTTTTTTAAATCAAAGGGCATAGATTGCAATCCTCTCACCTGGAAAAATGTCCCAGCACTCGTCCTTCCAAGAGGTTTTGTGGTCCGCCTCCACCTGCCTCGCCTTGGGAGCACTTTCAGAACTGAGTCTTTTCTTCACTGTTCCTTCATGCATTCTCGGTGCTCAGTACGTGTTTGCTGAATCAAAAGTGTCTGGATGGATTCTTCCCCTTTGAGGGAGTACTTGATGCACACTTTAGCCACTTTCACCTGCTTATTACAGCTGGCTGCACACTGCTCTGTGTTAATCCCCACCACAGACGCCTGGGGCCATTGCTTCTCAAGATGTAGGATTTGATCACAATCAGAAGCCTTAGCTGTTGCTCCTACAACCTTCCTTTCACATGATAAACCAAGGCTTGGAGAAAAGAAATGACCTGGATTTATACTTTATTTAGAAAACTCATTGTTAATGCATTAAGTTATTGGGTGACAATCACTGTATCAAAAACTTGGAAATCTTCAGAAGCTAATAATGGATTTGGGATATAAAGGACATCTGGATGTTGTCTTTGAGGAATGAGGAGCATACTCACAGGCAATTCGGCATTTACCCCTTTGCTACTACAATTCAGCTAATTCAGCTACAATCACAAAGAGCAAAAGATAACGCTTTTGAAAGTACGGCTGATGCAATTTGGCTCCCACAGACCTGCCTGAGTCCTTTCCAGGATTATAGACTGCCCCTTCCAAAGCTCCAGGCAGGAGGGAATGTGCCCTCAAAGGTTTCTTAATATGCCCCTCAAGGAACACATTCAAGACCTTAATAGTTGCTCTTGATCTATTGCTTATGTGTTCCAATCAGTTTATGAGGGAGGCCTTGGGTTTTAAGCATCTTTGTGTTGAAGAAGCTGGCACTTGGAGAGGAGTTTCCTGCCAGAGTAGAGGAATCATAATTAGGAAAGGAATTCAAAGTTTAAAATGAAGGGCTGGGTGCAGTGGCTCACGTCTGTAATCCCAGCACTTTGGGAGGCTGAGGCAGGCAGATCACAAAGTCGGGAATTCGAGACCAGCCTGTCCAGCCCCATCTCTACTAAAAATACAAAAATTAGCCAGGCGTGGTAGCTGGCAACTATAATCCCATGTATTCAGGAGGAGGGAGAATCACTTGAACCTGGAAGGCAGAGGTTGCAGTGAGCCAAGACCATGCCACTGCACTCCAGCCTGGGCGACACAGCGAGACTCCATCTCAAAAAAAAATTAAAAAATAAAGTTTAAAATGAAGTCTACCCAGCAGGGCAGGCCTGGGCAGAATTCTAAGAGGCAGGAGGCAGCCCTGTCTTCAGCATCTCCACCATCCTCTGCTCATACTTGCCCTGCTTCCTTCACGGAGGCTATGTCTCCTCCACCTCATGCCTGCCTAACACCTCAGTGTCCCCCTGGCCCCACCACCTCTGGCCTGACACCAGGGTCGTCTCCAGACCCACTCCTGCCTTTGCACCCCAAGCCCTAATTAACCTTCTCCCAAAGGAAAGTTGCTTCTCTTCTGCATTGATCTCATTTGTACACAGCAAAGTGTTGCTATTTCAGATCAGAAAGGCAGATAGATGGCCAGAGACAATCCCCCGTCCTTTGACAGCAAAGTCAATACCGCCTCCTTTGATATTTCTGTGTGTTTAAGACCCAAAGGCCACATTCAAATTATACCTTTTTCTCTGCTGATAGGAGGTACAGGCCCACTGTTCTAACCTTGGAAGGGTATGTGCAGAAGGCCTCAAACAAGTGATAGAAAAGGTCCCACAGATTTCCCCAAACGTTATTCTCCCATGGTAATAGCACCATGATTTGCTGACCAACTACCAGGCATTAGGCACTCCAAATCTCACCACCAGCTCACGAGGCGTGATCACCCTCATGTACAGATGAGACAACTGAGGCTGAGACATGAGCATACCTACTGGCTGCTGGTGATAGAGCTTGAATCTAAACCCAGGGCTGCTTGACTTCAACGAGTAAAACAGGAACTTTGCTGTCTAGTGAAGACGAGAAACCGTGAGGATAAATTCTGATGATGCTTAGAAATCAAGACCCAGTGAGAGGCTCTGCGGCCAGCAAGAGAGGCCAGGAGTGTTGTCTTGTGCTTCTGTGGGTGGCAGGCAGTGAAGAGTTCACTGGGAATGAGACAATTTGTAACATGTTCTTGACAGAGTCCTGCCTGAAAGAATACTTCCCTCTTTAAACAAAGCAAATAATTTGTTTTCAAGTTTACTCACAAAGAGAACCAACTTGAGTTTAAGTTTTGGTAACCAAACATTCTTGATAAGCAACAAACCCTTTGATCATAACATCTTGCAGGGAAGAGACTTCAGATAGCAAAATGTAAAACACTTTTCTTACTTTGGAGAATGTTTGAGAGAAAGAACAGTTACTGTTATGGGTTCAATTGTGTCCAAACCCTAACCCTAGAACCTCGGAATGTGATCTCATTTAGAATACAGGCTTTGGCCAAGCACAGTGGCTCATGCCTGTAATCTCAGGTGGGAGGACTGCTTGAGGCCAGGAGTTCAAGACCAGCCTGGGCAACACGGTGAAACCCCATCTCTAGAAAAAAGAAGAAATAAAAATTAGCCAGGAATGGTGGCACATGCCTCTAGTCTCAGCTACTTGAGAGGCTAAGACGGGAGGATTGCTTGAGCTCAGGAGACTGAGGCTGCAGAGAGCCAATATCGTGCCATTGCACCTTGAACAAAGACAGGAAAGAAGGAAGGAAGAAGGAAGGAAGGAAGGAAGGAAGAGGAAGACAAACTTTCCAGAGGTAATCAAATTGAAATCAGGTGATTAGGGTGGGCCCTAATCCAATATAATTAGTGTCATATTGAGGAAAGTTAGACACAGAGACAGATGTGCACACAGGGAAGACAATGTAAAGACACAAGAAGAAGATGACCATGTGCCACTGGGTGTGCTGGCTCACACCTGTAATCCCATTACTTTGGAAGGCCAAGGCGGGTGAATCACTTGAGGTCAGGAGTTCAAGGCCAGCCTGGCCAACATGGTGAAACCTATCTCTACTAAATATACAAAAAAAATAGCCAGGCATGGTGGTGCATGCACGTAATCCCAACTACTTGGGAAGATAAGGCACGAGAATTGCTTGAACCTGGGAGGCGGAGGTTGCAGTGAGCCGAGATAGCACCAGTGCACTCCAGCTTGGGCGACAGAGCGTGACTCTGTTTCAATAAAAAAACAAAAGGAGATGGTCATGCGACTGGAGTGTGGCATCTACAAGCCAAGGAAACACTGGAAACAGAAGAAGCAAGAAAGGATTCCCTGCTACAGGTTTCAGTGGGAGTATGACCCTGCTGCGACCTTGATTTCAGACTTCCAGCCTCTTGACCTGTAAAATAATACTTTTCTGCTATTTAAGTGACTCAATTTGTGGTACTTTCTCTAGATGCAATCACCAACCTAGATTTTAAAATAATAACAACAACAGAAGCAATAATGGTGTTCAATAACACATGTCCTAATTTAATCCTCTCTTTAAGTAAACCAAAGAAGTGGGTATTATTATTTTCCCCATTTTAGAAAGAGGCAGGCAGGCACAGCTAAGGAAGGTTGAGAAATGTATTAAAAAGGGATGGAGCTTTGATTTGACACTGGGCCACCTGATCTGGAAGCTTTTACGTTGTACTCCTGCTGACACTGCCGAGTAGGTTCTTTGGAAAACCCCAACTGCCTGGAAAGGAAACCCACACAACCCCCCAGCCAGGGAGGCCAATATTTATGGCCTTGTCTTATTATTACAGTTTAAAATTTTAAGTAACCACAAAATGTAAGTGCTCCAAACACATCACTAAGTAAAACAAAGTGGTTTTAAATTAGTAGTCATTTGGGATTATCCAGACCCTGTTTCCCACTATTAGTATAAATTAGTCAATAACTGAGTCTCTGTATTTATAAAAGAGATAATAAAAGAAGTTACGTAAGAAGTGTAACTGTTTCCATTTTTTTCCATTTGATAAAACTGAAATGTGGAGAGACAAGTGACTGTCCAGAGGACGTGGCTGCAGCAATAAACCCAGAACTAGAGCCTGGATCTTCTCTTCTTATCATACTACTCTTTTTTTTTTTTTTTTTTGAGATGGAGTCTCATTCTGTCTCCCAGGCTGGAGTGCAGAGGTACCGTTTCGGCTCACTGAAACCTCCGCCTTCCGGATTCAAGCAATTCTCCTGCCTCAGCCTCCTGAGTAGCTGGGATTACAGGCACATACCACATCACCGGGCTAATTTCCGTATTTTTAGTAGAGTCAGGGTTTCATCATGTTGGCCAGGCCAGTCTTGAAATCCTGACCTCAAGTAATCCGCCTGCATCAGTATCCCAAAGTGCTGGGATTACAGGCGTAAGCCACCACACTGGGCTTTATCACACTTAGTCCAGTATGCGCTGCCTCTTTTAGAAGCAAACTTATACTGATGTAGTCCACACATACCTGAAGGCAAATAGGGGACATATGTAATATGATGCTTCTTTTTCCGGTGAGATTCCCCTCTTCCCACAAATTAGCCTAACTGGATATATAAACTATTAGAATGTAGAAAAGATTCAAATATCTATAATATTTCAGAGATTAATTTGGTTGCACATATGTATTACTTTATTTTTAATTGACACATAATTGTATATATTTATGAGGGACAGAATGATATTCTGCTACACATATACCATGTGTAATAATCAACTCAGGGTAATTAGCATACCATCACCTCAAACATTTATCATTTATTTGTGTTGGGAACATTCAAAATCTCTCTTCTAGTTATTTGAAAATATGTAGTAAATTACTGTTAACTATAATCCTACAGTGCTATAAAATAGTAGAGCTTATTCCTCCTCTCTAGCTGTAATTTTTTTTCTTTTCTTTTTTTTTTTTTTGAGACAGTGTCTCATTCTGTCGCTCAGGCTGGAGTGCAGTGGCACAATCTTGGCTCACAGCAACCTCTGCCTGCTGGGTTCAAGCGATTCTCCTGCCTCAGCCTCCCAAGTAGTTGGGATTACAAGTGTGTGTCACCACACTTGGCTAATTTTTGTATTTTCAGTAGAGATGGGGTTTCGTCATGTTGGCCAGGCTAGTCTTGAACTCCTGACCTTAAGTGATCCACCCACCTTGGTCTTCCAAAGTGCTGAGATTACAGGCGTGAGCCACCTCGCCTGACCTCTAGCTTTAATTTTGTATGTTAATCAACCTCTCCCTAGTCTCCCACTCCCTTTACCCTTCCCAGCCTCTAGTTACCACTATTCTACTCGTTGCTTCTGTGAGCTTAACATTTTTAGCTCCTACATAGGAGTGAGAGCATATAATCGTTATCCTTCTGTGGTTGCACACATATTTAAATGGCACATTACATAAAACAATACCCTAAGAAATACAGCTTTTTAGGCCGGGCACGGTGACTCATGCCTGTCATCCCAGCACTTTGGGAAATCAAGGCGGGCAGATCATCCAAGGTCAAGAGTTCCAGACCAGCCTGGCCACCATGGCAAAACCCCATCTCTACTAAAAGTACAAAAATTAGCTGGATGTGGTGACGTGTGCCTGTAATCTTAGCTACTCAAGAGGCTGAGGGAGGTGAGTTGCTTGAACCCAGGAGGTGGAGGTTGCAGTGAGCAGACATCTTGCCATTGCACTCCAGCCTGGGCAATTGCAGTAAGGCACCGTCTCAAAAAAAAGAAAAAGAAAAAGAGAAAAGAAAAGAAATATAGCTTTTAAAACATTTGTATAAATTTATAAGGTACAAGTGTAATTTTGTTACATGCATAGAAATATTTCTATCTTCAATCTCACATTTCATGAAACAATTTTATTCAAACTCTTCACATACATCTTTGACATTAATGTCTTCCTCATCACTAGAGCCCCTTCTGGAATCATCCCGTATAATTTTCAAGAGCATACTCTTTCTCCTGCCTAAGCACTTAAAATTTCCTAAGAACTCTTGTTGGAAATGTTACCCCATTTTGTAATTTGTCCTCTAAATTTAGATTTGACATCTGAAATATAACTATTTACTGCTATTGCTTTTAAGTGATCTTTAGGAGTTCATTTACTTGACATAAAACATTTAACAATAGTGAAGTACTCTTTTCAGGAATAATTCCTGTGTCTTCAATTTCTTTGCTGCCTTCTTTACCAGTTCTGCCAGGGTACTCTTTCTACAAGCATCCAAAATTAGGCTCGATTTGGGGATAATGGGTCTTTCCCAAATAGAATACTTTCTTATTCAAAACAGGAGAAATTTTGAATTCTGGAAGCACATGAAAAGACCTCCCCTATAAGGAGACAGCCCCTACTTTCGGGGACCTAACTTTTAGGAGATAAAAGCTTTTGCCTCAAAGTAGCAGCACAAAGATCAAATATAGGGGGAAAATGCCCGAAATTACCCTGTAGTAAACACCAATGAAACCAAAACTGAGCCCATTATTCTTTTAAGATGTGGTATCATGTTCATACTCACATAACCCAGGAGGCAGAAGCTCTCTGAGGAACTCCATGAGGCCCGGGAGCCACCCCTGTCATATACTCCAATTTCGGCTTCGTGGAAGAATTCCTATAGGTTGACTCCAGCCTCCAGAATTCACTGGGCAGAAGTGTCTGGTCAGCCCCGCCTGCCCTCTGTGTGGTGTGGATCTGCAGGAACCTGCAGGAATGCTCAGACCCGCCCAGGCCCAGCTGCTCCAGGACCCGCTCGGCTTTGGTCCACAGCCCTGTCAGCTTGGCCATGACAGCTGCAGCTTGGCCATGACAGCTGGGCTTCCACTCCGCTCCCCGAATCTTCCACACCCTGACCTTTGCTGCTTCATTCTTCTTTGTTGAAAGCTGCTTTTCCCCAAGCACTAATACTCAACATAAACACTTAAACACTTAAATTGTATTTCTTCCTCATTTTCCCTGTAGTGTTTCCTAGAATTTCAATGCATTTTGTTTTCTACTTAGCATAGTGGGTTAAATAGGCTTTTGTGGGCTAGTCTGGGAACATTGTTTCCAGTGAAAAATGCATTCTGTGTTGGAAACAAACAACATACACAAAGAAACTTTCCCAACACAACCTCTTTGTAGAGTGGGGCCTGCCTGTCTTGCCTCCGGTATCAGAATTCAAGTCTGCAAAGGTTCTCTTTTCAAATCTGGGCAGCCTTAAAAACAGCAACAACGACAAACGATCTGGGATGGAAAGGTAGGAATCCAGCCACATCTGAAGGATCATGAGAAACAGATCATTTTTTTTTGAGACGAGGTCTTGCTCTGTTGCCCAGGCCAGAGTGCAACGGCACACTCTCAGCTCACTGTAATTTCCACCTCTCCGGTTCAAGCGATTCTCCTGCCTCAGCCTCCTGAGTAGCTGATATTACAGGCACCTGCTACCACATCCGGCTAATTTTTGTATTTTTAGTAGAGATGGGGTTTCACCACGTTTGCCAGGCTGGACTCGAACTCCTGACCTCAGGTGGTCTGCACGCCTCAGCCTCCCAAAGTGCTGGGATTACAGGTATGAGCCACTGTGCCCGGCCTTTTTTTTCTTTTTAAATCATCCTCTTTCTAACTGGGGGTAGTGGTGAAGGGTGGGGTCTATAGAAATAAAGTGCCTCCTTAGAAAAACACCAGCCCTCTAAGAAGGTGGTGGGAGGTGATTAAACCGTTCAGTCACTTGACAAAGATAATCTAATTAATTAATTAAAGGATTTAACACCCATGTCTGGAGCATCTGCAGTATGCTAGACATGCTTCTGGATATGCCCAGACAGCTCTGACATGACAAACAAGGTCTGTGGAGAAATGGAGACTAGGTAACAATAAAACAGGTAAACAAGAACTTGTAAGGTGGTGACAAACGCTATGATGAAAATTAACCAAGGGAAGTATTAAACCAGAGGAGTATTCAATAAAAGTGCAGCTGGGTAGCTGCCCTTGGTTGAGTGGCCAAGGAAGGCGTCTTTGAGGAGGTGGCTTTTATGCTAAGACCAAAAAACAGCTAACAGAAGATAAGGGGAGGGAATCCCAGGTAAGGTGGAATGGTGAGTGCAAATGCCCTGAGGTAGGATTGAACAAAGCAGTCTCAGCCTCCCAAAGTACTAGGATTACAGGTGTGAGCCGCCTCGCCTGGCTACACTGGAACGCTTTAAGCAGGGCAAAGCCTTAATGTGATCTGACTTGAAATCCCAGCACTTTGGGAGGCCCAGGCATGTGGGTCACCTGAGGTCAGGAGTTTGAGACCAGCCTGGCCAACATGGTGAAACCTCATCTCTACTAAAACAAAAAACAAAAAAAAAAATCAGCCGGGCATGGTGGCAGGCGTCTGTAATCCCAGCTACCTGGGAGGCTGAGGCAGGAAAATCACTTGAACCTGGGAGGCAAATGTTGCAGTGAGCCGAGACCTCACCATTGCACTCCATCCTTGGCAACAAGAGCAAACTCTGTCTCAAAAATAAATAAAAATTAATGAAGTTCTTCAAAAAGCATCTTTCTGTGTCCACAGATCAAAAGTCATCTGTCAGCTGTAACTAGCTCCTAAGATGGTCACCCTTAGCCGTGGCCAGCCAGCCTGCTCACGGTGGCTTCTTTGCAGTGCACCCCCAGTGGTAGAACAGTTCTTGCTGGCGATATGCTTGCCAAACCTCCTGGACACCTGTACGTTCAGCAGCATGCTAGGCACTGTGAAGGATAGCACACCTGCTGCAGAAAGAATCTCTACCCTCCACTCAGCCACCAGAACCAGAAAAACAAACAACTGGGCAACTTGAACAAAAGAAGTATATCATCTCTAATAAGGGGGTAGGGGGGTCACTTGGGACACTTCCACAAGAGCATACCCCTAGAAACAAGGCCAAAGCTCTCTTCTGCCATTAGAGGCCAGCCATGTATATGCTTTTGTGATTTTGTCATTTCCCCTATAATGTAGTCCCCTCCCAAATCTCAGGTTGAAATGTAATCCCCAATACTGGAGGAGGTGGGGTCTGGTGGGAGGTGGTTGGCTCATGGGGGTGGATTTTTTATGAATGGTTTAGGACCATCCCCTTGGTGCTAATCTTGGTGCTGTCCTCATGATAGTGAGTTTTCAAGAGATGTGGTCGTGGCTGGGCACAGTGGCTCATGCCTATAATCTCAGCACTTTGGGAGGGCAAGGCGGGCGGATCACAAGGTCAAGAGATCGAGATCATCCTGGCCAACATGGTGAAACAGCGTCTCTACTAAAAATACAAAAAATTAGCTGGGTGTGGTGGAACACACCTGTAGTCCCAGCTGCTCGGGAGGCTGAGAACCCAGGAGGCGGAGGTTACAGTGAACTGTACAGGTTACGGTGAGTGATTGCGCCACTGCACTCTAGCCTGGAGACAGGGTGAGACTCTGTCTCAAAAAAAAAAAAAAAAAAGATGTGGTCATTTAAAAGTGTCTGACACCTTCTGCCTGTCTCTCTTGCTCCTGCTCTGTCCATGTGATTGCCTGTTCTTCCTTCTCCTTCTGCCATGATTGTAAGTTTGCCGAGGCCTCCCCGGAAGCTGAACAGATGCCGTCATGCTTACTGTATAGCCTGCAGAACCATTAGCCAATTAGCTCTCTTTTCTTTCTAAATTACCTGGTCTCAGGTACTTCTTTATAGCAATGTGAGAACAGATTAATACACCCCATAAGTCCATCTTGTATGGCACCATAAAATTGATGTAGAACTTCTTTCAGAACTGTTCCTTTACTCAATAATCTAGAATTATTTCTCCACAACTGTCCTGTTACTTCCATTTCCTCTATCTGTGCCTTTTCATGGTTTTCGCAGCTGTGATTCCAATCCCACTCTCACTAGTTATGTGACTCCAGACAAGTTATTTGAACGCACAGTCTCGGGTTTCCTCATCTATAAATGGAGATCATATTCCGTAAAGTCATTTTCAGGATGAAATAAAATGATGTGACTCAATCTCCTGGGAAACAGCAAACTGTCTCTAAATGCCATCTCTTGTCATTTCACCCCTGACCTCTGCTGCCCACCCTCTGAAGAGTCTTGCTCCCCTGCATGAAGTGTGAGGTATGGCCAAAGACCCAACAGGCCTTGATTTGAGCCTCATTTGGCCATATTTCAGTTGTGGGATCCTGGGCGAGTCCTTAAATGTCTGGTCTTGGGAATGAATTATTTTGAGATGCAAATTAGATTAGAGATGCCAAACTACCCTCCATTCAGAATAAACCTTTACAAATACTTGAAAAGTATATGGCAGCAATAAAAATAGCCCCTTAGATGAAAATAAGCCTGTAAACTAGATGACTCTACTAGGATATAACCAACCCCACAATTCTCAATGCACATTTTCAGAAGGACTATGAGGATATATTAAGGAAAGTTAGTTGCAGATATTTCAAATTCTATAGGATTGGCGGGAAGGGAGAGAGAATTGACTTGCCCCTCTCTCTTACCTTGTCTACAACTGAGAGTGAACCTGACCCAGTTCAAATCACAACCTTTGCCACACCCTCTTGGGGGAGAGCACAGAGGAGGGCACACAGGCCAGGTGGAAGTGCCAAGACTTTATAGCAGAGTAATAACCAGGCTCCTGCTCTGCTGAAGAACTCATGCTATCTCAGACTTGAGGCACTCCCCACGTGCCCGGTTGGGAAGTGATGCTTAAAACTTGCAGAAGACCTACTCTCACTTCAGGGCTGCTCAGCTGGCATTTTTCTCCAAGGAGACAGTACAAGGCTTACCACAGGGCCTCTTTCTTTTTGTTCCTCTGTCTTGAGCACTGGAGCATTTGAGCAGGGCTCTTTAAATTTATCTGAAAGACATTCCAAAAGTTGACCACAGCATCTTTTCCTAGGAATTAATCTATGGACTCAGCAAGGAGGATCAATAAGACCTTAAATGACCTAAAAGGACACTTCAGATCCAAAGAGGCTGACTGCAAGACAGGTCTCCAGCAAATACATACAGGAAGGGATGGCTTACCATCATGCCTCTCCAGGTGAGGGCTGCCTGTAGATCGACGGTTGTCATTTCAACGCCAGGTCCCAGAAACACTTTAATCAACCTGTCTTTGTTTGTGACTGAGTCAGGAGGACCACATGGATATTTTCAGTTCTGGATATTGGATTCAAAGTCAGAGAGTCCCATTTGGACAAAGAAGAGGACACTTTGCCCCCCATCTGTGTTATAGTAGATGGCATCTGCATTCTCAAGGTGGCATTCCATTGCCTAAGTCATGATAGCAAAGAGCCAACCTCTCCACTCCTGCACAGAAGAAAGAAAAATATCTTTGGGCTGAGTGCCCAGGAAAATGTGGACGACTGTATCACAGGACAGGCCACATGGGTCTTAATATGTCTGGTCTATTTTTTGGAAATCCATGGTAGCCTAAGGTTAGGCCACTGTTGATGGCTCATGAAGCAGAAATGAGGTGCTTCCCTAAGAACCTGAGAACCAGGTTGCGCTCAGAAAGTTAGACTAACAAAATCTGCATACCCAATGGATTTGGCTAAAATTCAGTGGGCGTAAACCAAGAGAGTGACTCAATTTATGACTGAAAAGTTTGAGGATTACCTCAAATTCCCATTAAAGTGACTTGGCTGTAATTCCAGGAAGATAGAGAATGTGATTACGACTTAGAAAGTATAAATCTGCCTAGTGGGCTATATAGGATGCTGTGTGGAGAAACAGGTTTGAAGAAACTAGAGCACAGAGAAAGAAGCTTGAAGCCTCAGAAGCCACAGGGTCATCTACACAGGGGTGAGTGGATGGGTGGGCAGCCACATTCTTTCAGAACACTGTGTCAGGAGTGTTTGTCTTGTGGACCACACCACTGTCATTCATTCTACTCCAGTTAACTAAGCAAACTTTTGGATGGAATTTGTCTTCTCAAGTGCATTTATTTACATAGAGAGACCTTTTTGCCCTGACATTGTGAATATTCTAATCTGTCCATCATCATTCAGGCATACACCTTAGTCTCTGGGGGTCTGGTTAATGTGAGTCCACTTGAGGAAGGTCAAGAGCTGACCCTTGATGAATGTTATGACATTTGTGGTAAATAGGTCAGCTGGAAACACTCCTCTGTTCATCTTGGGTATCGTAGTGTCAAAAGAGTATACCATGTACCTATCCTCTGCAATGTCTTCTTTTGCAGAGGACCAATTACAGAAGCCAATAATCTTAATTATAGCCCAGTAAAATAATTTTTCAGAATCAATTAAAGAAAATAATATATAAGAAAACACATTTGGTTTTGTTGGTGGTTGTCTTTATTTTTCAAATTTCTGCAATCCTATTGTTTTTCTGAAGTAATTTCTAAAACAGATGCCCCTTTGAAAACTATTTCCAATTTTTCTTTCTTTTTTTCTTTTTTCTTTGAGATGGAGTGTTACTCTGTGGCCCAGGATGGAGTGCAGTGATGCGATCTCGGCTCATTGCAACCTTTGCCTCCTGGGTTTAAGTGATTCTCCTCCCTCAGCCTCCCGAGTAACTGGAACTACAGGTGTGCAGCACCAATTTTTGTATTTTTTAATTTTTGTATTTTTAGTAGAGATGGCATTTCATCATGCTGGCCAGGCTGGTCTCGAACTCCTGACCTCAGGTGATCCACCCACCTTGGTCTCCTAAAGTGCTGGGATTACAGGCATGTGCCACTGTGCCTGGCCTCATTTTAAAAAAAAAAAAATCATTTCACTCAGCAGTTTCACCAGGCCCAAGCCTGACATAAGAGTTTTCGTATCCCATAAGGCAAAAAACCCCAAGCACTCTGTGAAGGAACAGTATTGGGCCAGAGTCGACCCAAACAGGGAGATCTGGGCTGCATCTTCCCTTCCCCCCGCCCCAGAAAGTCTAAATTTAATTTATCTGGATATACTGCAATGACATTAACATGTTGCAAGAAAAAGAATCAAGCAAAAGAGAAAGAGGAAGCTTAATGTGCCATGAGGTATTTTAATACCATGGCAACTGTGGTGTCTTTATTATTTAATTTACTTCCTTAGGTCAGGTTATTCTGCCCTCTCTCTCCTGCACTTCCTGTTGCTGTAATCAAATCAGGTCACCCTGAATCTGTAAGCCTTCTTCCTGACTGCAGTCATGTCTATTTCCAGCAGAATGAATTTTCTCCTTTCTTTCTTTGCTCCCTGGACCTTTATTTGGTGCCCTTGATGTCCCTGCTCTTCCCAAAGCTCCACAAGCTGCAAACGCTTCCCTTTCATCCCCATCTCCTCCCCGACCCATCTCCTCCTCACTACTCCTCTCCCAGCCCCTCTCACCAGCTTCTGCAGTTGTCACTAACACAGTTAGCCACTTGATTAGTGACTCAGTGATTCAGAATCCAGGAACTCTGGTTCTCCATGGTGTCAAGATAAAGGTTCTCCCCTCACCCCCCCTGCCCAGACAGAGCCATTAAGGTGAGAGGACTTGAATACTCAGTTTGTTAGAGTTGCCCCTGCTTCTTCTCATTTCCTTTTTCTGTGCCTTTCCCTGGGGCTCCTCAGGCTCTATTTACCTTTTCCCCAGAAAAGGTGGACAGAGAAAGTTTGAGGTTTGAATTTATGTAGCCCAACTCCTTGTTTACAGATGGGAAAACGAAGGCCACTGAGAACCGAATTGCCCAGTTGCTTGGCTAGCTCTTGGTGGAACCAAAACAAAGTGAAAACTCAATCAAACTGGCTAATTTGGTGGGAAAAAAAAATCTTGTTAAGGAGTGAACAGTGCCAAAATGAGACTTGATGATTATTTAAGAGCTACTTCATTCTATCCTTGTCTTCCTGCCAGCGATGTAAGCAAGTGATGGAAACCAGAGCCAGGCCACCAACCATAAAGCCACCAGGGCACCTGGAGAGGCTCTGATGCAACTTCTTACCGCTGAGGTCTTAGAGGCTCCTCGCTCCCAAACACATGGGGACCCAGAAGACTGTTGGGCCCCTCCATTCCCTGCCAGCGGGCAGGATGAGGAATCAGTAACAGCCAACAGTAGTGAATCCCACACAAGTTCCACATTCACTACTTGTTTCACAATTTGCTTAGCATGCAAAGCAGCGAATTGACAGAATTGTTTCCCCTAAATGTAGGAAGGTGCATAAAATACAAGAAGCTTGTAAAAATATATTTATTGCAAAAGTTATATCGGTCTTGTATGTAAGCACCAGCCTTCTCCAGGGAAAGACAGGGGTGGTAGAATGAATAAAATTAACTCAGTATTTTGACTGCTTGCTGCAGTGGAAGAAGGACTTATGTTTCCCAAGCTGGGTATGAAGAGAAGGAATATAGCCATGGAGACAATGGAAACTAAGCCATAGCAGCTTAGAAAAGTCACCCCAGGCCGGGCACAGTGGCTCACGCCTGTAATCCCAGCCCTTTGGAAGGCTAAGACAGGTGGATCATGAGGTCAGGAGATGGAGACCATCCTGGCTAACACAGTGAAACCCCGTCTCTACCAAAAATACAAAAATTAGCTAGGCATGGTGGCAAGTGCCTGTAGTCGCAGCTACTTGGGAGGCTGAGGCAGGAGAATCACTTGAACCTGGGAGGCGGAGGTTGCAGTGTGCCAAGCTCGAGCCATTGTACATAGCCTGGGTGACAGAGCAAGACTCAGTCTCAAAAAAAAAAAAAAAAAAAAAAAAGGTCACCCCTCCTCCTGATTTAAGACCAGAGAAGCAGAGATAGGAAAAAAAAAAAAGTCACTCCTCAATGTGAACATGAAAGCAAGTCTCACCCGGCCTAGATGCTGGATGTCCTGTGCAGTCGCGTTCCTCCCTGGTAGAGCTTGTTCCGCCTCACTGGGATCTGCCAAGTTAGGAGCTGAGCCACAGTGCTGCTGCTGCTGCTGCACATTGTTTGTGATTAAGAGTTTTATTGATTTTCTAGCCCATGACCACATTGGCGGGGACAGACTATGACAGGGGAAACTGGTAGAGAGCCAAGTAGAAAGAGGGTTTATGAAATCAGCTCTCAATGAAGCAAACTGTGGGAAAGAATGTGATGGAAGCAGATTTGGGGCCATTCGATGCGGGAAAGTGGAACAACTCAAAAATGCTCTTCAGATTTAAACTGAAACAAAGCACTTTGCCAAAACACAGGAGAAGAATCCAGTCTGTGAGACTCAGCACTGTTTATATAAAACAGAATATTCCTATCTGCAAAATCATTGCTGACAATGCTTAACCCACATTCTGTACCAAGCACTGTGTTGTGTTCTAGGACCATAAATAAGAATCAGTCGGTCTAGAGAAGGAGACTCGAAACATACATAACATGATTTGTAAAGATACAAGTGGATCTTAAGAGAGTCATAAAAACATTTTGCCCCAGCTTTGGGCACAGAGCCAGCAGGAATGAATGGTGGGAAAAGGGATGGGACTGTGTCCCTGCTGCTCTTGCCTCATGTGCAGATCTGGTGAAGGTTCTCTGCTAGTTTTCACCCCTCATCACTACTGAGTCTGCTAGAAAGACCCTCCTCGTTTCCTGTCTCTGCCTCCTGCAGGTCCAGAGGACCCCTGCTTCACCAACGGGGGCCATGGGCAGGGTTTCAGGTGTTCTCAAGGTAGTAGGTAGAAAGGGAGTGCTTGACAGTTTGGGTGCTTAGTACATGCTGGGAAAACCTCAGAGCACTAAGGGGACAGGTGGACACTTACAACTTGATTCCTCCCCTCTCCCTCACCACGCCCATACCCACCCACTATGAACCTGTGTCTTCCGTCCATCTTGAGAGGAGATTTCTTCCAGCCTCCCAGCCCTACCTCACTCCCTTTGAGTAAGAGAATAAAGTCTTCTTGCCGCTTCCTTGAGCTTTCAGCATCGTTTTTGCCCCTGAAAATCAACTGGAAACTGGGGAAGATGAGTACCTGGTATGTTCTAGTGCACCAGTATAATATGCAAGAAGGAGGTGATACGTAAAAAAGGGAAAATAAGAAAAAAATCATATAATTCAAAACCAGTGAGTGACTGAGCTCAGTAAATGATGGCTTTTTAAAAATCAGATATAAAATCCTGTTTCTGTGGTTCATGTTTGAAAATGATGTAACCTAAAGTGGCTCTTTCATCATCCACTGCAGGAACACCTCCGTTTAGCCTTGGACTCCCAGTATCTGCACTGGAGGACTTTAAGGAAGTCAGACCTAAGCCAGGAGACTTCAGAGAGGTCTAGACTAAGCTAGAGGGTGTCTTGCTTGAACCAGAAAAACCTCAGAGTGGTCTAGCCTAAGCCCCAAGGACCTTATGTCAATAGCCTAAACCTCTGATATGGAGGAATTCAGGCTGCCTGGCTAAGCTCCCAAGACACCTCTGCAGGTGAGCAGCGCCAGGACTCAAGTCTCCTAACTTCTGGTCCAGGGCCCTCCCATCTAAAATAATCAAAGGGGCTGACATTCCTGGAAGCGTGTGGGGCTAATGTCCCTAGCATCGTTCTCTTTTTCATAGAGGAAAAGCTGACTTTAAAAAAGAAGCCGGCAATACGTTATAAAAATACCGTTTAAGCACAGAGCCAAAAGCAGGGAGTAGTCTCCCGGGCGCTGGAAGTATTTTGAAATCCCCAAAGTCTCATTCATTGTTCAGAAAACAAAATGGAACTACTTTTTTGTTTTGCTCCCTCCTCCCCTCCATGCAGTAGCTGTTCTTGGCAGGTGCCCAGAGCGGCACCCGATAATTCCACGGTACACTGTGTACATTTGCATCTGTTTACTCGGCTATTTACAGGCGCCCTTTACCGCCACCTGTAAGAGGCAGCGCCATCATGACACTAAGTGGCTGGGCCGGAAGCCGGGTGCCCAGTGGTTTTCTCCACTTGACGACGCCTGAATCTGTGAAGTGCTTGGCACTTGGAGAAACAGGGAGACAGCTGGGGACATCACACGTAGAGGGCGGGAGGCGCTGGAAGGAGGCGCGCCAGACGGAGGGTCCTTCCTTCCTCGTTAGCTCCACTCGGCGGCTCCTTTTCCACGACCACAGCCGCGAGGAGGGACCTGCCGAGCCTTCGGTGCGGTTTGTTTCCTGCCTGACAAAGAGCCCGCTGCCATTTGGATTTGATGGATTTCTGAATCACCCGAGGGCCTGGCGCCCCGAAGGAGGGCGGGGACTGGGGACGCTGTGGTGGACCCGTCACCCTGCGGAATCCGGGCCAGAGAACAGCTCCCGAGCCTGGGAAATCGTCTTGCGGATGTGATGCGGGACCGCGAGAACACCTGCGCTCCCGTGCGTGCCGCACTCGTGCAGCTCCCGGTGGCGAACGGGGTGAAGCGAGGGCGAGGGTGAGAGGAAGTCCAGGCGCCAGAGCGGCAGAAACGCTTCCTTAGTTTCCCTGCCACTTTGGAGGTTGTGGGGCACGGACAGTGCACGGCGGACTTTCAAGTTGCCCCCGGCACAACCGGAGGTCGGGAGCTGGGAGCTCCCACGGGCGGTCCAAGTGTCCGCGAGAAGCCCGCGGCGCCCAGGACCGCGTGGCGCGCTCGGGGCGAGCCAACCCGCACCTAAGCAAAAGAGAAACGCTGACGGGCCGGAGGGGAGTTGGCCAGGACGCGGAATACACGCGGCCTCGGAGCGCCTTTCGTTTTAAGGAGCCTTACTTCAGGAAAGGGACAGGGAACTGTCAATCAGCGAGGGAGGGAGCGCACCGGCGCTGGGTGATGTCAGCGGATCAGCTGCTCGATAACAAAGAGGGGGTATTACAGGAGAAAGTTGCAGCGGCGGCGGCGGCCAAGGCGGCACCCCAGAGCCTCCGAGGCGAGGGGCAAGTGGGCGAAGGGAGGGGGGACGGCTGCTGCCGCAGAAGCTGAAGGCCAAGGAATTGAAAGGGTTGTAGGGGGAGGCAGCGCGAGCCAGCCCCGACTGCTCCTCCTCTTCCTCCTCCTCCTCCAAACTCGCGAGCCCCAGAGCTCGCTCAGCCGCCGGGAGCACCCGGAGGGACGGGAGGCAGCCGCGCAGCCCCGAGCTGGGCAGGGTCCCCAGCCGCCATGGATAGCGACGACGAGATGGTGGAGGAGGCGGTGGAAGGTACAAGCATTTCTCCGGGGCCCGGGGAGGGGGCGCAGAGGGCCCGGAGCGCGGAAGGAGTGGCGGGCAGCGAGCGGCGCGGCGCCGGGCCCCGCGGCCGCCACTGTCCCCTACACGGGTGGCCGGCTGCCCGGCTAGAGCAGGGGCCCGACAGCCACGGTCACGCCGCCGGGAGCGCGCACTGCGCGGCGGGGCGCAGGCCGAGAATGGGGCTCCGCCAGGCCGGGGGCGCTGGAAAGGCACGGCCGCTCCATCCCGCCCGGCCACAGCCTGCATCCGCCCTCGGAGTTACGAAACCTGCCCTGCGCTCTGGCCTTTCCCCTTTCGGGCGCAGAGGGTGGGTGCAGTCCGCAGGGCAGCCCCTTGAGGCCAGCGGACTCCGCGGAGCAATCCCCTAACCCAGTTCTGCCACCCCGATCCCCTCTCTGGCCGCCAGCCCTTCCCTTCCGCTGCCTCTGCGCCCCGCGGCGGCAGCGGCCGCGTCCGGGTAGTCCCCCGGCGCAGCTCACCGGGCCGGACCAGGCACGTGGCAGCTGCGGCCCAAGACAGCCGCTCTTCGGAAAAGATGAAATCATTGCCGGGCGACGGACGAGGCTCCCGACCCGGGACTCGAACGCGCGTCATCCGAGAAGCTGGCGGCCCTTCCCTCCGCTGCCCCTGAGCGAACTCTGTCAGGCCGTTCCCCTCCCCCTTCCTGCATCCTAGCCGGGGTGCCGCCGCCACGCTGTGCAGGCGCGCCGCGAGCCCGCACCGAAATTGCTTGGTGACACTTAACTTTCTGAATTCCATGCCGTGGCTGTGGGTGATATCACCGCCTCGGTGTCGTGTTTCTCCGCCCCTTCTCTTCTAGCGCCCCTCCCCCGACTTTTCTTGCCACTTTGTTTTGCTGAGTTTCTCCACCTCTTTTTTTTTTTTTCCCCCCCTAGTTCTTAAGAAACGATGTGGGGACGTTATACAATCTCGTTGTTTGTATCATGAGATGTTATGATTTTGTAACAGCGAATACTGGAAAATACTCTTTAGCGTATTTATTTGGTTCCATTACATACAGTACGTCGTGATGTTTTTCAGTGTGGTGTGGTATGATACCAGAATGTTTTAAACCAAGCATGTATAAGTAAATAATTTTTAGCTGTTGGTTGAATCTGGTTTCTGTCTGATTTGTATAAACATAAGTTCTGACCAAGGATAAAGAAAAAAAAAGTGGGGACACTACAAATGCATAAGGATACATGGTTCTTGTAACATTGGGAAAAATCAGTTTTAATGTTTTCATAAACAGTGCTTCTGAGGTCTTAAGGGGAGATTAAGCAGACTAATATTTCTGAACCCTTGAAAAATATCCAATGTAATGTCAATATTAAAACTTATTTCTTCGTCTAACTTCGAAGCCATTAAAGAATGTCTGGTTTTTGTTAAGAAAATTTTCACCATGTTGTGAACTCACAGAGCTATTTATCTCTCTATAAAGCCAATGTTGGGGCTTACTGGGGCCCAGATACATTGATTGAGTTGATCCACAGGAAGCCTTCTAAGAAGTTAAAAGTTAGTGACTTCTGTCTCCGTGTTGTGAAAGATAAAGGGAAAATGACCTCAGATTGTCAGGGCTTGCTCTCCTTCTTCAACACTGACTTTTACTTGTAAAAATTAAATACAAATCCTTGATAGCTGGTTGTGTTCTTAGTGTTAAACCACATTCATTCCCCTTTGATGCTGTCAACAAACATACGTCCACTTGTCCATGGTCCTCAGGCTCCTTTGCAGACTGTGACTAAGAGCTTTAGAAATTTATCAGTATTGTTTTTTGAGACAGTCCACTGGATGTGAAACAGGGAAGTTTATATAAAGAAGGATGGTTTTGTTTTATAGGGCGATCATCTATATTACTGTCCAAAATCAGTACCCCCTTGAGAATGAGAGGGCAGGCTATTAATAATGATGCTGGGACAAGTAGCTTAAGCCTTGAATGTCTGGGGCAATCTGGGACACATGGTCACTCAGTTTTAGCTAACTAAACAATTAGCACAGCACAGAATCTTTAAAAGCCCCTAGAAGCATCTCAGGCTCTAGCTTGCACAATGCTGGGAGTGTGTGTGCACATGCAGTCAGCTGCACCTGTGTGTGTGCACAGTGCTGGGAGTGTGTGTGCACATGCAATCAACTGCACCTGTGTGTGTGCTTTTCTCCAGCCATTCTTGGCCTTTTCAGTGCTGTTTGCCATAGTCTTTACATAACGTCTAACACTGCTATGGGGGACTGGTATAAACTGCTTCTGCTCTTTCCCAAAGAGAAGCTAGTCTGAATATCTTGGTGTTTAAGTACCAACTAATCTACCTCTTTCCATAAACAGAGCTTCTGTTCTCAGTCGTTTCATTGTCTTAGCTATTATTATCGTTGCTATAATTGTTTAGTTCTTATTAAGTGCAGGCTCTGTGCTGAGTGTTTCACAGACATTATCCATTCAGTCTTATGCAGTCTTAAGAGGTGGGTACTAATATTATCCTAATTTTACAGAGGCGGGAACTGAGGCCTACAGAAGTTAAGAACTAAGCTAAGAACACTCAGTGAGGTGGAGAGACTGGCTTGGACTTCCAGAACGTCCCCTCCACCAGACCAAACTTTCTTCCCACATTTTTTATTTTTAATGAGTTAGTCAAATTTATGAAACACTTGATAACTGAGTTTGAAAGCAACAGTTAAATGTTATGTCAGTGTCATTTTTTTTATCAGTGTAACTCTGTAGAGGTTGGTTCTGATAGAGTTCAGTGACTTTCAGAAATATTTATTTGGGGTAAAAGAATTTAACCTGTGTCTTCTGCAATGGATAATCTTTTTTCTTCTTCATTAGAGATTTACTCTGGGGAAGAAATGAGTCTCTTCAGGACTTGAGTTTAAATGTCTGATATATCATGTACATTTGGTTATCTGTCAGGGTATGACTGTAACTCTGGGGGAGTTCTGAACTCAGGGTGGACAAATCCCTGAGGTGAGGGGAGTGGCTGAGGGTGTGTCAGGAGAAAGTGCTCTGTGTGCTGTGTTGGCTGGGCTGCTATGGGAATGCAGCAAGCCCTGGGCCTCAGAGGGCCTCGGAGCTCCACCTGAGCACTGGGTGGCTTTTGGAAAATACTTTAAGACACACTGGTTCAGTGGAGAGTGATGTTTAGTTTTCCAATTTTATTCCTCTGGGTTTCTGGAAAAATAAGTTTATTATGGCTTCTATTTCTTGTCTACCCGTGGATACAAAGATGAATATGATGTGGTCTCTAATATAATTTCAAATAAATATATTTATACAGATGAATTGTGATGTTGAAAGGAAATAAAAATTACTTCCGGCTTAGGGAAGTCAAAGGGGAAAGATTTTTCCAGAAGGGGTGCCATAGAGCTGAGTCAGGTTGAGAGGGAACTTTGAGTGAAGACACGGAGGCTTGGAATTCTGCAGGTGCACCCAGAAAACAGTCATTTGCTTTTGCTGCAACATAGAGCTTACAAGGAGAAAAGTGGAGGGTGAGACAGGGAAGGGAGGCTGGATCACAGGCTGAGGGCATGGACTGTGTGCTGGAAGCCATGGAAACCGTGGGAACTCTTTAGAGAAGGGAATGACAGGATCAGAGCTCTGCTCTGCGAAGATGAACAGGCAGTGGCCAGCAGGACAGTCAAAGGGGCTGACACAGCAGGTGAGGTACCTTAGGTCTCTTTGCAGTAGTTCAGATGTGCAGTTGTGAGGGCAGGAAAAACAGAAGGGCCTGGAAATATGTAGGAGACATGGAGGAAGAATGCTCAAACAGGAGAAATACCAGAACAAGGGGCCAGAATGAAAAGAAGCAGCTCAGTGTGCCACTGCCACAACCTCCTCAAAATATTAAGAATATTTTTTAACACTCTCCCAAATACCAGATTCTGCCTGTCTCTGGTAAGATTGCTCATGCCCTGTATCTAGGGGAATGCATACAAAGTGTATTGGTAGCACCCTTTCTGAGTGGGCCACACATTAAGATTATGACCCTCACAACTAATAGTTGAGTCCTTGCAAACAATTACCCTTAAAAATAAAATTATCCAGGTAACAAATTTGCATGTACACCCCTGAATCTAAAATAAAAGTTGAAATAATTTTTGAAAACCTAAAAAAAATTAAAAATTTTTAAAAAGACCAAAACTTCAATCTATGTTTTTAACAGTTAGTGATGAAATGCATCATCAGGAGGACACGTTCTTTGCATTAAACGGAATAAGCTTGCCTTTTATTGTTACTGGATTTTTGTTTTTCCATTTGTTTGTTTATTTTCTTTTTTTTTTTATGAGATGGGCTCTCACTGTGTTGCCCAGGCTGATATCTCCTGGGCTCAAGAGATCCACCTACCTCGGCCTCCCAAAGTACTGGGATTACGGGCATGAGCCACCACGCCCAGCCTATTATTGTTGTTTTTTAAAGCAGTGTTCTAGTCTACAAGACCAACGGTGTGTGTGTAAGGGTCTCTGGTTGTAAGGGAAATACTTGCACTCCACTCTTAGACCTCTTGTGAGTAAGCCTGAGGCATTAAGCAGCTGGGTGTCTAATCCAGAGGGAATTTACTTTGCTGAGACTGAGATGTACATTGCCGCTTAGAATATAGGCCTGGCTCTTATCAGATTCAGCAAGAAGCTCCTTCAGAAGTAACTGGAGGGGAAAATTTTAACTTTGTATCTGTTCAATAGATAATAATCTTAGAACAAAGTGAGAAAGTAGACTTGTGAACTGATACTTTTTTTCCTGTAATTTCTGTAAATATTTAAAATCATGCTACAGACAGATAACACAGAACATTAGCTCGGGGAACCTTATAAACACAGAGCAGTCATTCAAGTTAATTTTCCCTGTTGCTTAGGCCTGGTATTCACCCTCTGTTTTGTGGGAACTTGCCTGGAAGGCTGTTGACTGACTTGGCACATTTTATAAATTGACCTGAAGTAGAGCAAGGAGGTCTAGTGTTTCCCTTCAAGTTAGGTAACACTTGGAAGAGATAGGACTTTGCAACCAGGATACGCTGTTAGAAATCTGGTGGTTCTATGTGAATGACCATAACCAGAAAGCCTTCTTCCACTTCCCTGCCAGGGACCTGGGGGTTCCTACCTATTTAGAGGTACCTTCTTACCGTCAGCAAGGAAGAATGTGTTCAGCTAGTTTGCCAGTGTCTAGAGTGGAAATTAAAGGATTTGGAGAAGGAGCTTTCAGTATTCATCACACACTCAGAGTGGTAATGTCTTTTGGGGGCAAGTCTTATAAAGCATTGGTGTCCTCATCCGTAAGATGAGAATATGGGAGACTGTTTTGAGCCTTAAATTTGATAACAGGAAAGCATATAACCTAATGCCAGATCACAGTAGGTTCATACACCTTTTTTCTCTGCTGTTTTTCAGTACACCTGTGCATTAAATTGACTTACTGACATGATAAAGTATTACATGATATTATTGTCCAAAGAGTACGTGATCTTATTGGCATTTGAAAAAGAGTCATGTCGGACTCTAACACTAATGTTGAAAGAGGATGTGAGTGCTCTGCAGCCCAGTCTCTTTCTTTCTCATGGGAAGTCTCTGTTATTGTTTTGGTTGTGGCTGCTGTTTTGGATATAAAGTTCTACTGCAGGGAAACTACTCCGGGGTATTATGTATTCAAAGTGGAAGTCTCGAATGATCACAACCCTTAATCCTTTAGTTCCTTTAATTGATCACACCCGAAGGATGTAAAGAAAACAAAACAAGCCAGGAAGGGGCTCCTGCTGTGGTCTAATAGATTTCAGAACTCTCTCACAACCAGCAACCTAAAAGCCTTTAGAATGACCAGAAGGGGTCCCATGTCCAAGCACCTCCTTAATGTGCAAGGTCACCTGAGTAATGGCCATCATTTGGTAGTTCTCCCCCTGTCCTTGTTTCTCCCAAGAGATTAAGATGGTAATAGGGCTCTTCTTCATCTGTCTGTTGAAAGGCACTGAGGTCAGGTGTGGTGGCTCATGCCTGTAGTTCCAGCACCCAAAGTGGGTGGATGGCTTAAGCTCTGGAGTTTGAGACCAGCCTGGGTAACACAGTGAGACCCTGTCTCTACAAACTTTTTTTTTTTTTTTTTTTTTTTTTAGCTAGTTGTGGTGGTATGTACCTCTAGTCCCAGCTATATGGGAGGGTGAGGCAGAAGGATCACTTGAACCCATGAATTTGAGGTTACAATGAGCTTTGGTCTTGTCACTGTGCTCCAGCCTGAGTAAGAGTGAGACCCTGTCTCTGCAAAAGGAGGAAGAAAAGGAGGGAAGGAAGGAGTGAGGTAAGGAAGTAAGGAAGGGAAAAAAGGAAGGAAGGAGAAAGGGAGGGAGGGAGGAAGGGAAAGAGAGAGGAAGGGAGTGAGGGAGGGAGGAAAGAAGGAAGGAAGGAAGGAAGGAAGGAAGGAAGGATGGATGGATCAATTCTTCATGGAGTGCAGTTGACAACTGGGATCAGTACTATCCTCCAAGGGCTTATAGTATGTTATATGACACTTTAGATTTTCCCTAATATCTAAATTCCATTGCTGAGGGTGCACTGTCAGTGTTTTATTCAGAAATAGGACAGGGTTGAAGGAAGGTGGAAGTTAATTTATATTGGAAAGTTGTTTTCCCTAGTGTTCAGATTTATGGTAGTTTCTCTCAATTTAAAGTGGAATAACGAATTTTATCAATCATAAGCTTTTAAAACTCTGAAATATGTGAACTGTTTTCTATGATGAAAGCATTTTCAGCAAGTTAGTAAATACTCTAGTTTGAGGCTAAACTGATTATTTGGTTATTAATACCTAAATCAAAAGTAGGACACTGAATTCATATGCCTAAATTTAACTTGATCAGAACAACATTTCACTAAAAAAAAAGCTCTTAGCGATACACTGCATGGTTTTTCTTTAATGAAAATAAAAAAAGCAAATTTGATTTATTTCAATGAGAGAAATGGTATCAGATATTTAGAAAATAAGTGATTTCATATGACTCAGATGTTATTGCATTATGTCATGTTCAGTTAGTTTTTCGGCAAGAGGAAAGCAATTATGGCCTCGTTCCCTTCTGACCATTAATTTCCTGGTCCTTTCCTCTTTGTGTTAAGAGGCAGGAATCCATATTGATTATGATTTATTTAAGTAGATGTGTTTTATTGTAAGATGTTCTAGGTAACCCATTGAATACAGAGTCAGATGTAGCAATAAAACACTGTATTTGTTTGCAGTTATTTTATGTTTATGTAATTATGAATGCAAATAAAGAGCATATTTATTCTTTTTTCTTTTCTTTTCTTTTTCTTTTCTTTTTATTTTTTTTTTTTTGAGATGGCGTTTTGCTCTTGTTGCCCACACTGGAGTGCAGTGGCATGATCTTGGCTCACCACAACCTCTGTCTCCGGGATTCAAGAGATTTTCCTGCCTCAGCCTCCTGAGTAGCTGGGATTAAAGGTGCCCACCACCATGCCCGGCTATTTTTTTTTTTTTTTGTATTTTTAGTAAAGACAGGGTTTCACTGTGTTGGCCAGGCTGGTCTCAAACTCCTGACCTCAGATGATCCCCCTGCCTTAGCCTCACAAAGTGCTGGGATTACAGGTGTGAACCACTGCGCCTGGCCACGTATCTGTTCTTTGTAAGAGTGTGCGTTTACCAAGTACTAATATTATTTTATCATGTTAGAATAAATTATTTTAGGAGACTGAAGCTTTCATTGTGGTAGTATGGTTTGTGTTTCCTTTTATGTCTGTGAGCCATCTGGAAGCTGCATTTCAATGTTTAATGTCCCTGCATTAGACACAGTGTTTAATATTTTCATACCTTTTTTATCCATGACCCAGGTTGTTACCCCAGGAAAAAGCCAATAGAATAACTACTGCCTTCATTTTGACCCACCTTTGCAAAATCAGCTCACCAGAATGATTGGGAAGACACCAATAAGGTGATTCCTGGGTTTTGTAAAACATGTAGATAGTAATAAAAAGCCTAAACATTAACTTTAAATATCAATATTAGACTATACCAGTATTTGACCTCAGAAGAACCAGTGACTTAAATGTCCATGTAATAACTTCCACTGATGTTCACAATCATTGTTTAAATGACTATGTTTATACCTCTGGCTCCATATAAAATACAAACCTTCGACACACAATGGCAGAGGGTAGATGATAAGCTTATTACTAAACATTCACAGCTGAAAGATTTTGTAAAGTAAAGCAGTAGGTTTAAGGTTAAACTTAAGTTTAAGGGGAGAAGGACTCTGGGTTTCCGTGTTTGTACAATGAGATGTATAAATCTTAGGGTTGTTTTAAAGACGTGGCTATGTCCCTCGTGTGAATATAACAATCACAGCGAGATTTTCAGACCGGCTAGCAGTCCTCCACATCATATTACAGAATGATATATAAAATCATATTGCATACTTAATATTCTAGAATTAGATAATTTATTGCAAAGAACGTGTATGTGGCAATTGACTACAAAACAGTGGAATCTCAACCACACTTCAGTTAAGCATGAGAGATTGGAGGCGTCAATTCCAAATATGAGAAGGACTATGGGGAGAGTACTTGGTAAGTTGTGACATGCCCTGCGAGAATATTACTGATAGTGAGTCTCAGTTCCAGGTAAAAAGCAAGCTTATTTAAAGTTCATATTCTGGAATGTGTCTAAGTCTGTTTTGGACCTGTCAGTTCACAAAGTATATGTAACAATCAATTTGGTACTGCTGGCGCCGACGCAGTGAGAAATCTTTGCATGCTGACTATCCTTTCATGCCAGGGTGGGGACTCTTTGGCAGCTGGAGGGGAGTTGGGGGCCACTTGTCTGGCAGCATCTGAGTGCTTGGGCGTCAGATGGGAGGAGCACTGAAGATATTAAGGTTTGCCTTGTGGTTCCCTTTCTCCAGGGCACTTGGATGATGACGGATTACCGCACGGGTTCTGCACAGTCACCTACTCCTCCACAGACAGATTTGAGGGGAACTTTGTTCGTGGAGAAAAGAACGGACGGGGAAAGTTCTTCTTCTTTGACGGCAGGTAGCACTCACAGTTTTATTTTGTTCTTTGGGGGTACTGAATTATTTTATGTAAAGGATAATACAAATGAGAGAATTCAAGTGGAAGTTTTTCTACAGTTTATACAATGGGTATAATTAACCCCTACCTGTAGTCACTGCTTTGGTGACTGGGGAAGTCACCCTGTGGTTATGGGGAAACCAGCCTAAGGCTTAGACCTTATCATCACTGTCTCCCAGAGTGTGCTTGGCAAACATGATTCGGGGGCCCCCATCTTGCATAAGTTGGTTACATGGTCACCCAAATCTTTGAGGGATTTCACTTGATCATTCTGGTAGCATTTCTCAGTAAAGTCACACAAGTGGGGATAGTTTTTGTCAGTGGCCAGTTTGCACAGTTCCAGTAGAGTCAGATCCATGCCTTTTCCAAGGGTCACACACTCCATTGCGTTCAGCATCCTTTCCCAGTTGTCATGGTCTGGCTTCTTAGTACCCTGAAGAAAGATTCTGCCAACTTGTTGGTTCTTCTGATTCATCAGTTTCTCAGCCTGCTGCCTCTCCTCATGAGATCGATGAAAAAATACTTGGCAAAGTTCTTCAAAGCCACATTATTGCAGTCTCAGTAATAAGACATAAACAGGTACACACAGGAGGCAGCTCTCTCTAGACTTCAGTTTTTTAAACGCCTGTCTTTGGGATAATTGGTCTTTTTGTATGATAACACTAACGTCAGAACTATGGTTTTCTACCTCTAGTTAAAGTATTTTTCACATCAGGATTTCTTTTTTTCTAAGACAGAATTTCGCTCTTGTTACCCAGGCTGGAGTGTAGTGGCGCGATCTCGGCTCACTGCAACCTCTAACTTCAGGGTTCAAGCAATTCTTCTGCCTCAGCTGGGATTATAGGCATAAGCCACCATGCCCAGCTAATTTTGTATTTTTGGTAGAGATGGGGTTTCTCCATGTTGGTCAGGTTAGTCTTGAACTCCCGATCTCAGGTGATCCGCCCTCCTCGGCCTCCCAAAGTGCTGGGATTACAGGCGCGAGCCACCGCACCTGGCCAGAATTTCTTTTATTTAACTCTCATCCCCCATCTGAGGACACTGAGAGGCAGAGGCTCCTTACCTGCTTGTGACAGATAGGAATGACTATAGGATGTTTTTCTTTCAAGGAGAGATGGGATTGCCCTGGCCCAGCTTGCCAACAGTGACTTTTAAGCCCTGTCAGCTTTAGGAACAAAGAGAGACCATGTGAATTTCTCAAGCGCTTAGTGGAATTCAGAGCCACAAAAGGGCCAGCTGTTTTCAGACCTGTTGATTGGGTAAAACAAAAACGGACTTTACCAAAGCAGGTTATAGATTCTGTGGGATACCACACCACTTACTAAACTCCTGACGTTGGTAATAGGCCAAAGCTTCCTTAGGGAAAGAAACTGTCTAAGCTGACAACTAAAGGGTGATCACAGGGACAGCTTTGTGACCTAGAATCTCTTTTCTGTCGGTGAAGTGGGTTGTTTTAAAGGGGGTGACGTTTCTCAGGCTCTCAATGATCTGATACAATGAGAGGTGAGAAAAGCAGTAAAAACCAACTAAATAACTTTTGTAAAACTGCATTTGAATTATAATTCCAGCCTTCTCTTTCCCATTACTCCTAACCCCACCTTTTTGTAAAGCAGAGTTTCGCTTACAAACTGTAAATTTTAAATTGTCAGATATTTTATTTCCTTTCTTTTGCCTGGGTGGATACTTGAGAGCCACAGAGGCAGCTTTCAATATCTTAGTATTGGCCCGAGCATGTTGGCTCACGTCTGTAATCCCAGCACTTTGGCAGGCTGAGGCAGGAGGATTGCTTGAGCTCAGGAGTTTGAGAACTGGCCAAGGCAACATAGTGAGACCCTGTCTCTACCACCAGGTGTAGAGACGCTGGGACCTGTGGTCCCAGCTGCTGGGGAGGCTGAGGCGGAATAATCGCTTGAGCACTGCAGCCTGGATGACAGAGTAAGACACTGTTTCAAAAAAAAAATGTTGATATCAGTGCTTTTCTCTCCTATGATTCCTTTAACCTATCCAGAGGGAAGCTTTTCCTGCCCCATTTCCACTGCAATTTTTTATAGCTCTTTTTTTCTGAAAAGTGTCACTTTTAACCTGATTCTGCAAATTTTTAAAATTCATTCAACAAGCACATATTTATGTCAATGCCTCCTTCATCTTCAAGGGCAGAGGTTTCCTTGAGGGCAAATTCCGTGTGTATTACATCTTTTATGCTTCACAGCACTTTCTCTTAATTTGATACTAAAAAGAAGTCCTTGCTAAGGGAGAGTGGGAGCTGAAAGAGAGGGTAGAATTCACCCAGAACACCCCCCACCCGACACACACACACGCACACACACACACACACACACTTTAAATCTGGTATTTTGATGACAATAGCCAGTAACTGATTGACTCTTTGGGAAAACAGTCCAGCAGATTTGTTTGAATTTGGTGCTGGTTACCTGCTTGCTTCACGGGGCTGATACACAGAGTACTGATGAGCTAGACTAAGCTTCTGAACTAGTGTGCTGAGAATGAGCTACATGTTAGCTCCAAGATGCTGATCCCCTCAGCCCTAGGTTAAGATAGCCAAGTGGAGCCTGAGACTTCCTGAGCACCTGTCTTCTCATGTCCAGCTAGTCACTTCTAGCCCCAAAGAGCTTCATCCACTTACCCCAGTGTGTCAGAAAAAGGCATTAATTTGCAGGTGTGTCATGACATGAACAAACTGAACCACCAGGCCAAGCTGAAGCACTAGCCCGGTAACTGTCTATAGGCTAGAAATACATTCATTGATTTTTTTTTTCCTTTTGAGGCACTAATTCACTAATTTTTTTTTAAGATGGGATCTCACTCTGTTGCCCAGGCTGGAGTGCAGTGCCATAATCATGGCTCACTGCAGCCTCAACCTCCCTGGGCTCCAGGGGTCCTCCTACCTCAGCTTCCTGAGTTGCTGTGACTACAGGTGCATGCCACCATGCCAGGCTAATTTGTTCTGTATTTTTTGTAGAGATGGGGTTTTGCCATGTTGCCCAGGCTGGTCTCAAACTCCTGAACTCAAGCGATCTACCCGCCTCAGCCTCCCAAGTGCTGGAGTTACAGGTGTAAAGTATTGTGCCCAGCCTAATCAATTCATTGATTTTTATATCTACCACTCAAACACCTGTGGAGATGTTGATTAAATAGTAGAATCAAGGAATGATAGTGTTAGCAAGGACCTCAAGAGACTGTCTTGGTTATCTTCATATAGATGGGAGTTAATACCTTGAGGAGAAAATGTCAGTATCATTGGTTTTATTACACATGATAGAGCAGTGTGGTGACAGGATCTCAAAAGGTCATCGTCATCTTTCTTAAACCCAAATACTGATCATGTTACGAGACATCTGCTAAAAGGATTTGCTGTAAAAAGTAGGGAGATAATCGTGTAACTGAAAAAAAGGCCAAGAATAACTTATAACTGAAAAAAAAAGGCCGAGAATCTACCAGGGCTTTCTAAGGGAGATGTGGGATTTGAGTATGGAGATGTCAGTTGTTTCTACACGAAGCAGTTTTTATTTGTTTTTGTCTACTGGTTTTTCTCCCTGTTTCCACCCCCGGCTTTTAGGGTGTGGTGTATTAGGTAAAATTTAAGTGGGAACCCTTTGACTTTACAGTCACCGACCTGAAAAAGTCCTTAAAAACGGCTGACAGGTTTTGAAATAACAAGCGAGGAGGGACACAAACTTGGTATTGAAGAAAGTTGTTGAAACCTGTTATGCTGGTTTATGTCCTCATCAAAGAGTTTGTCTGCAATTGTGGAAATCCATGTTTGGGAAGAGACAAGGAAAATCACAGTGTAGTAACAGAAGACTTGGCCCAATGTTTTCTAATCTTATATGAAAACTGAGCTCCAGTATATATGATTTATGAGAAGTATCCAAACAAATATAAACATATTAAGAAAACTCTAGAATCAGTTTTTTCCCTTGACATCGAATGAGATAAATCTGAATCAAAATTTCAAATATCCAGATAACCAGGAAAAATGGCCTTGTGAAATTTTAAAACCAAATTCATAAATTCATAAATAGAAGCAGAATATTTTATTTTTTAAATTGCAAACATAACAAATGCGTAGTGGAATTTTAAAAATTCAAGAAATACAGAAATGTAAAAAGTAGAAGTGCTCCCCAACTTTTTTTTTAAACCCCAACCCATGCCAAAGAAGTAATTACTGTTGTCAGAGAATATGTGCATCTTAACTAAATATATTCAAGGTAAAATACAGAAACAGCTATTTTTTAAAGTTTTAATTTGACACATAATAATTGTACATTTTTCTGGGGCAAAGTGTGATGTTTTGATACATAAATACATTCATTATGTAATGATAAATCAGGGTAATTAGCATATCCATCACCTCAAAGATTCATCATTTCTTTGTGATGAGAACATTCAAAATCCCCTCTTTTAGCTATTTTGAAGTACACAATACATTATTGTTGACTATAGTCACCCTATTATGTAATAGAACACCAGAACTTACTCCTGCTGACTGTAACTTTGTACCTGTTGACCAACCTCTCCCCATCCTTCCCTCTTGCCTTCTTTTCCCCCAGCCTCTGTTAACCACTGTTCTATTGTCTACTTCTGTAAGATCAACTTTTTCAGATTCCTCACATACAAGTGAGATCATGCAGTGTTTGTCCTTTTGTGCTTGGCTTATTTGACTTTACGTGATGTCCTCTAGGATCATTCATATTGTCACAAACAACAGGATTTGATTTTGTTTTTATGCTGAATCGTATACCATTGTGTGCATATACACCACATTTTCTTTATCCATTCATCCGTGAGTGGAAACTTGGGTGGATTTCATACCTTGGCTGTTGTGAATAGCGCTGCAGTAAACATGGGAGTGCAGATACCTCTTCAACATACAGAAGAAATACCTATCTATTTCTAAATCAGTGTAAATAGCCAAAATGTACATTGTTTATGTGTTCGCAACTGTCTCAGATTCAGAATGTTGGCTAGTTTTGAGATCGTAATGGAGACTTAAGTCTTTTCTTCATTATATGACAAAATGTGGAACAGAAAATCTAGGTTACTACAACTAGCTTATTAAGTCAGAAACCTAAAGTCAGAATTCTTATGCTTTACCAGATGGTTTACCCTACAAATGAGGAATGAATGAGAACATAACCTTGTTTTAAAATATTGTTCATTAAGCACCTATTGTGTCCATTCCTCACCTCCTCTATTAAAAGAGAAGAGGAAAATTATCTTGAGCTTCAGTAACTGGGACTCCTTAACATCCACTCTGGGCCCGAGATAAAGGAATTTATGCAGCATGGTGACAGGAATCTTGAGGTTTTGTTTCTGTGGATCTGGACTCTGTCTGGCACCAGTGGATTTGCTGGAGTACCATGGGTGTGTTGAAAACGTGCAGTGTTCAAAATACTTTGATATACATATCTCTAATTTTTATACTAATCTTCAATTCTGGATGTTTATTTTCAGGTATCTTTCCTTAATTGTTCTTATTTTGACCATGATTTATGGACCTAAAGGCAAGACTTTTCACAATCCTAGAATGGTAATAAGAAAGAGGTATTTCTTCAGATTGGCTTTGTGGGGGCTGTGGAATATTAGGGTCATGTGGTTTTTAACCTAATTATGGGGTGGAGATGAGGTAATTCATTGAGGTGTATTTGTTTATATTGCTGATACCTCTCCTTCACATATCAATTAGATTTTAAAGGATTTACTACTCTATGGCTTCATTCTCCTGTGCCCAAGTCCTTTTCTGATGTTGCTTGGCCGCATTTGCCAGGAGGGCTCCTTGTAGTTTATCAGTGGCCAAATAACCTAAGCAAGGTCATCCATCTGATGAGCCACTGAAAAAGGATAGCATTCTCCAGGTGTCAAGTCTATGCAGGATTTCTTGGTTTTAGTTTTCAGAAAGTGCTTGATCGCAATTCACAGAAATTGGAGTTGCATTGGACTTCTGAAGTTATGTATTCCAACCTCCCACACGAGGCAAAAGTTCCTTCCATGTTCCTCACAGTCCTCTAGCTTTTGTTGGAACCAGACTTGGCAGATATATTCATCTGTATTCCAACAAACAGTTCTGATTGAGGCAAAAAAAAAAATTGTGACGTGCAACAAGAAGGAGAGTGGAAACGAAACGTATAATGCTGAATATCTACCATTTGTTCAACGCTGGACACATGGTCTTCATAACGATCTGGGAGGTTGGTTTTTTAATCCCATTTGACATACAGAGAAACTAAGGAACAGAGTGACTGAGTAACTTGCCCCAGGTGACCTAGTTAAAAATGATTGGAGTTGAGACTCACACCAAGGAGAATTCAATTCTAGAGCCAACCTTCTTTTTCACTGCATCTGCTACCATCTTCCAACTCAAAGCAGGGAAATAGCTGTGGGCCTGACTGCCTTTCTTCCATGCTTTAATTTTCCTTGAAGTTACTCATCAGCTATAGTTGTGAAATGTTAAAAAGAGTCCTGGGGTGAATTCAGTTATGCTCTTGTAGGGCCCTTAACAACTTGGGAGGAGCTTGGAAGATTGACAGAAGGGTTTCTTGGGGAATCAGTTCAGGAGAATTCTGTTCTAGCTATTTGGTCTCCCTGAACTTCTGTTTTCTTATTTGAAAAATGGAGATAATTATACCTGCTTTTCAGGATTGTTGTGATTGAATGAGAAATTCTGTAAAGACCCTTAAAGTGTAGGACACTTAGTAGGTGCTCAGGGGAAAGAATGGATTATTATTATCTTTTATCATTATTGTTGTTACTGTTATTATTAATTAATAATTATTAGGAGAGTGTCTGAGTCAGTTTGGGCTTCTATAACAAATTCCATAGACTGGGTGGCTTACACAACAGAAATTTATTTCTCACAGTTCTGGAGGCTGGGAAGTCCAAGATCAGGGCACCGGTACATTTTGTGTCTGTTAAGGGCCCACTTCCTGGTTTGCAGATGTCTGTCTTCTCATGATATCATCACATGATATCATCACATGGAGTTAAGGGAGAGAAAACAAGCTTTCTGATGTCTTTTTATAAGGGCATTAATCCCATTCAAGAGGGCTCTGCCCTTGGGACCAAATTACCTCCCAAACGCCCCATCTCTGAATGTCATCACATTGGGTGTTAGGATTTCAACATAGGAATTTAGGGGGGACACAAACATTTAGTCCATAGTGGAAAGTTTTCTTGAGATTTATTTTTAGAAAGCAAAAGAAAATTTCATTATTCATTCTTCAAATATTTTACTGTTATATAGAGGCTTTGTAATAATTGGATTCATAGTAGACTCATAGATCTTCTCTTAAAGGGTTGAAAAAAAAAAGAAAACCTTAAAAGATAGACAGTGCATTATATTATATAGAAGCATTAGAGTTCTCCATCAAACTTGCTTCAGCACCTTGGAAGAAGTTGAAGTTTCTGGCCAGAAATAGCTCTAGCAGATGGGTTGGATCTCCTTGTTGCTGTTTGCAGTGTTTCAAAAGATAATATGTGTTGTCATATAAAAGAATTCCTAAAATAATGTTTTAATACTAAGGGTCACAATTCAATTTGGTTAGAGATGGGAATTTAAGGAGTGATGGTTCATTTTTTAAATTCCCTCTTGGTTATTGTACTGCAATGGCTGACAAAAGGAAGGAAACACAGTGGAAGGAAGGGAACAGAATTTAGGCCCCGGAGGTAGAAAGTTCAAAACCTTCTAGACCCCAGAACCATGAAGAAAAGCCAACACTGTTAAGTCTCTAAGAACACTTTTCTATATTCAGATATTAGCAGGAATTTTTAATGAAAATACAGCAATAGTTGAATAAAATGCAGATATGTCTAGGAAAACAATTATAAAATTTCTCCATTTCTTTGTAAGTTAGATTTCTTAATTTAATTGATTTCTCAGAATTTAACTCTTAAGTACAAGAGCTTTGATAAAAACAGCCAAAATTGGTCTATCTGCAGAGAAAGAAGTTTAATTAAAATTTATGTTTTAATTTCTTCACCATTTTCCAGTTGTTCGATTCAGATGATGGTACCAGAAAAATCAAACAACTGAAAGACCATTTTTGTAATTTCTTCACATACTAAAGAATCTGCCAAGATGTTGAAAGGAACTTTAAGAAAATACAAGTTAAGCAGGTTAAGAACATTATGTACAGTATGATTCCATTTTTATTAAAATAACAAAAACAAAAGGTAGGAAAATGCATGGTATAGAGGAAAAAGTGGCCAGGCATGGTGGTTCATACCTGTAATCCCAGCACTTTTGGAGTCTGAGGCAGGTGGATCACTTGAGGTCAGGAGTTCAAGACCAGCTTGGCCAACATGGTGAAACCCCATCTCTACTAAAAATACAAAAATTAACCAGGCATGGTTAATTACACCTGTAATTCCAGCTACTTGGGAGGCTGAGGCAGGAGAATCATGTGAACCCAGGAGGCAGAGGTTGCAGTGAGCCGAGATCACCTCACTGCACTCCAGCCTAGGCAACAGAGTGAGGCTCCATCTTAAAAAAAGGAAATTTAAAAAGTCTTAAATACTATATGTCAAACTGGGGAAGAGGACTGAGAATTTCTACTTTCTGCATCTTAGTACTGCTTGAGTTGCTTTTTCTGTGTTTGTTTTACAATGAATACATATTACTTTTTTTTAAATTAAGGAGGCATTTATTTCATTCTTCTTCCAGTCAGTTGAATCACTCATAAATTATTGCAGATAGGAATCTTTCTTGCTTGTTGTTATTTATTTTTTTTTTTTGAGGTGGAATTTCGCTCTTGTTGCCCAGGCTGGAGTGCAATGGCTCGATCTCAGCTCACCATAACCTCTGCCTCCTGAATTCAAGCAATTCTCCCGCCTCAGCTTCCCAAGTAGCTGGGATTACAGGCTTGCTTGTTCCTTAAAAATAGATTTAATGCAGTTTTATAAATTTCTTTCAGTGTTTCATAACTGTTTCTTTGATGATGCTTTTTAAATCCAGTATTTTAGTAGAAAGCTTGCCATCATACACATGAATATGCATGTTTAATAATAATAGCTGTTCTTCATTTAAGCAATCACTTTGTGCCAGACCATATTCTAAGCATTTGATATATATTAGCCCACTTAACTCTTGAGACAACCCTCTGAGTAGCCCCGTTTTGCAAATGAAGAAATGAAGCATAGAAAGTTTAAGAAACTTTCCTAACAGCCTATATGCATATCTGATTCATATAAAGAATACTCCCTGCACTTGAATAACAAACACTGTTATTTTCCTTCTCAATCTTCTCAATGCAAAATGATCTCAGTTCCATTTCTATTCTTTTGCTTAGAAATTATCAACATGAAGTTTCTATGTCACGGGAGGGATACGCAGATGCATATTTCCTAATTTGTTCCCATAAAGGGCTTACAATCTAGTTAGAGAAACAGGACATGTGAATTTAACATCAATAAAGACATGGAGTGTTCTGTAATAGTACATGCCTAGGCTCCGATGAGTAATGTGCATGGCAGGGCTGCCAAGATCAGGATAGATTTACTTTGCAGGAAAATGAGACTCCCCGCGGACGATGAGTAGGCTCTATTTAAGACAGTGACCAGCGGACTTGCTCCGAAACCCAGCTGTGAATCCAGTTTCAGCAAAAAAGATTAAAAGGCTATTTCTATGTACCCACTTTTCAAATATAACCAGATATTAATATTTTAATGGATACAAAATAATGTCATTTTTATATGGCTGCTTTCTTTTCTTTTTTCTTTTCTTTTTCTTTTTCTTTTTTTCTCTTTTTTTTTTTTTTGAGATGAAGTCGCACTCTGTTGCCCAGGCTAGAGTGCAGTGGTGCAATCCTGGCTCACTGCAACCTCTGCCTCTTAGGTTCAAGCGAGTCTCCTGCCTCAGCCTCTGGAGTAACTGAGATGATGGGCACACACCACCACATCTGGCTAATTTTTCTATTTTTAGTTAGAGACAGGGTTTCACCATGTTGACCAGGCTGGTCTTGAACTCCTGACCTCAGGTGATCTGCCCTCCTTGGCTTCCCAAAGTGCTGGGATTACAGGTATGAGCCACTGTGATGGGCCCTCACCCCGAGTTTCTGATTCAGTAGGTAGGTCTGTGTTGGGGCCTAAGAATGTGCATTGCTGACCAGTTCCCTGATGCTCATGCTGTAGGCCCCAGGGAAAGGGAAGCACACTTTGAAAACCCCTGGTGGAGAGCAAAGCATCCGGCAGCAGGCAAACATTGAATCATTTCCGGAGCGAATGGATGAAAAGAGGCGTCTTCTTCAGGAAGAGAGGTCTCCCTGCAGTCAAACACTAGGCTGACGGTAGGGCCACATGGGATAACAGCAGGTGGTAGGCAGAGCCGAACCTCAGAGTCTGCATTCAGAGAAGGAGAAATTTGGGGGGACAAGGTCCAGGACTGACCCTGCCAAGGTAATGATGGGAGATCAAGGAATTGAGTGTTACAAGGGTACTCAAAATGAATTATTTCTGGCAGATGCTAGAGTCTAGAGGGAAGTTCCAACAGGAAGTGAAGATCTGAAGAGGGAAGTAGCTACGCCGGGGCTGAATTCTGTAACGCTGACCCTGTGTAGGCCCTACAGACAGCAGCCCATCCAGGCTATGTACCAGAACTAGCAACACAATCTACAGGAAGTGTGCACCCCCAGCAACGTGAAGCTCGCAGGCCACACACCACTCTGAGCAGTGGCCAGGACCTGTAGTAGACAACATGACCACAGCCTTACGTTAATCACCTTACCGTGTCCTCTCGCTGGGGTTGTGTGGTTTACTATTACAATTTTTTTTTTTTTTTTTAGACGGGGTTTCACCATGTTGGTCAGGCTGGTCTTGAACTCCCGACCTCAGGTGATCCGCCCGCCCTGGCCTCCAAAGTGCTTGGATTACAGGCGTGAGCCACCGCGCCAGGCCTACTATTACTATTATTAGCGCATTTTTAGGCGGGAAACCTGAGGCCTGTAGAGGTAAGGAACATTGAGGAGGGTTGCACAGGTGTTAAGTAGCACAGTCAGCACCTGAGCCCTGGCGCCTATCAGTACGGCGGCTGGAGGAGAACGCCTGCTGGAGGGACCACGAACTAAACCCAATCACAGTCGCGTGTGGCCATACGTCTGCAGGGCGGCACCAACCTTTTGCTTAACCCGGCCGGCTGCCTCTGGGAAGTTGGGGCCTCGGCCGGACTAGGGGGCCTGAAAAAGGTCTGCGCAGCCGCAGAAGGGCTTGCAGTGGCGCCTGCCGGCCGCTGGGAACCGCGGGAGCCGCTGGGTTAGCCCCGCCCCGAGGGGTCAGGGGTCAGGGGCCACCGGATGGAGAGGGATCTGCTGCTGGTGGTGGAGATACCGGGTTCCCGACCTATGGCGCCGGCGCAGCGCTGCCCTCTGTGTCGCCAGACTTTCTTCTGTGGTCGCGGGCACGTATACAGCCGCAAGCATCAGCGGCAGCTGAAAGAGGCTTTGGAAAGGCTCCTGCCCCGGGTGCGGAGGCAAGGCTAGAGATGGGCTGGGAGTGCGGGGCAGGTCAGTGAAGGCCAGAGCGGGTGTGATTTGGGGGGGTCCTCCTCAGGGTTTTACTTGGCCTCTTCGCCGCAGGTGGAGGCGGCCCGCAAAGCCATCCGCGCCGCTCAGGTGGAGCGCTATGTGCCGGAACACGGGCGATGCTGCTGGTGCCTGTGCTGCGGCTGCGAGGTGCGGGAACACCTGAGCCATGGAAACCTGACGGTGCTGCACGGGGGGCTGCTGGAGCATCTGGCCAGGTGAGAGCCGGGCTGGGAGCCTCCTCCAGCACAGACGCGTACATGCATATACGGGAGGACGCTTTTGTGATTTGATCAGGATGGATGGATTGAGTCACTTCACAGGTGTTGCCAACCTTGTTGGGGTAGGGGTCGTATGCTGCCACTGTCCCAAGTGGTGCTGGTGGTCTAGCTGCGAAAGGCAGCTTGGTCACCGCCCCTAACCTCCCCTCGGATTCTCACAATTTTATGGGAAGAAGAGAGATGAGATCTTGGAGACTGGTAACAGTGTTCCTCTCTCAGCCCTACCCCAGGCAGAAACCCAGATGTCAGTTTGCGCTACAAACCTAATGTTTAATATCTGAGTAATATTTTATAACCTATAGCTGAGATTGCTTTTCCTCTCCATTTTCAGCCCAGAGCATAAGAAGGCGACCAACAAATTCTGGTGGGAGAACAAAGCTGAGGTCCAGATGAAAGAGAAGTTTCTGGTCACTCCCCAGGATTATGCACGGTGAGTCACTGGTATTGAAGGTGAAGTAGTCGAGTGAATTCTCTGGATCTTTGTCAGGTATGGGAGGTTACTCTATTAACTAGAAAGTTCAGGAGGGACTTCTGAAGTATCAACTACCTTCATAACACTTATTATTCTAGGTACTATATTGGACACAAAAGTGTGACAGTTCTTGAGGTTTAGTTGGGGGATGGGATTTAGCAAATAGAGGACAATACTAAAAGTTGACTATTATCAACTATTTAAATGTAAGGCACAGACAATACTAAAGTTTGTTAGAAGAGGCTGTTTATAGTGTCTAAGAAACTGCTACTCAGCCAGTATCTACTTTTAATATTTTTGGACTCGTATTTTATTATTATTTTTTTAGGTGGAATTTTGCTCTTCTCGCCCAACACGGAGTGCAGTGGCATGATCTCAGTTCACTGCAACCTCCACCTCCAGGGTACAAGTAGCTGGGATTACAGGCATGTGTCGCCACGCCCGTCTAATTTGTTTTTCTTCTTCATCTTTGAGACGGAGTCTCCCTCTGTCACCCAGGCTGAAGTGCAATGGCATGATCTCGGCTCACTGCAACCTCCATCTCCCAGGTTCAAGCAATTCTCCTGCCTCAGCCTCCTGAGTAGCTGGGATTACAGGTGCCCACCACCATGCCCAGCTAATTTTTGTATTTTTAGTAGAGACTGGGTTTCACCATGTTGGCCAGGCTGGTCATGAACTCCTGATCTCGTGATCTGCCCACCTTGGCCTCCCAGAGCATTGGGATTACATGTGTGAGCCACCACTCTCGGCCTAATTTTGTATTTTTAGTAGACCTGGGGTTTCACCATGTTGACCAGGCTGGTCACTAATTCCTGATCTAAGGTGATCTGCCTGCCTCGGCTTCCCAGGGTGCTGGGATTATAGGCGTGAGCCACCACACCTGGCCTCAATGATTTTCTGTCTTTTTTTTTTTTTTTTTTTTTTTGAGACAGAGTCTTGCTCTGTCACCAGGCACCAGGCTGGAGTGCAGTGGCACAATCTCGGCTCACTGCAACCTCCGTCTCCCGGGTTCAAGCAATTCTCCTGCCTCAGCCTGCCAAGTAGCTGGGACTGCAGGTGCACTCCACCACACCCAGCTAATTTTTGTATTTTAGTAGAGATGGGGTTTCACTATGTTGGCCAGGATGGTCTCAATCTCCAGACCTTGTGATCTGTCCACCTCGGCCTCCCAAAGTGCTGGTATCCTCAATGATTCTTAGTGACATCTGGGAATTCATCTGCCACCTCTTGGTTGGCAGAAGCTGCCCCTTCTGCTATTTTGACATATTTTGAGCCAAACCTCTTTCTAAAATTTTTAAACCATTCTCTGCTGGCATTAAATTCTCCAACTTTAGATCGTTCTTTCCTTTTGTTTTAAGTTGTCATGTAATGACTGCTTTTTCTTGAATTCTATTAGAATCTGTAGGTAGGCCTTTCTAATAACAACCCTGTACCCACATAAAAGCTATGTTTTCAATATGAAGATAAAAAGGTATTGTGCAAAGCATGCAAGGTTTTCATGCCTCCTGGCATAGGTGCAGTGATAGCTTCATGAATTTCCTTTTTTTTTTTTTTTAAAGACGGGGTTTCACCATGTTGGTCAGGCTGGTCTTGAACTCCCGACCTCAGGTGATCCTCCCGCCTTGGCCTCCAAAGTGCTTGGATTACAGGCGTGAGTCACCGCACCTGGCCTTTTTTTTTTTTTCTTTTTTTCCTGCCTTTAAAAAACATTTTTTAGGGCCGGGTGTGGTGGCTCAAGCCTGTAATCCAAGCACTTTGGAGGCCAAGGCAGGTGGATCACCTGAGGTCGGGAGTTCAAGACCAGCCTGACCAACATGGTGCACCCCCTCTTTAAAAAAACAAAACAACAACAACAAAAAAAAGACTTTTTTTTTTTTTTGGCTGGGTATGGTGGCTCACGCCTATAATCCTACCACTTTGGGAGGCTAAGGCAGGTGGAACACCTGAGGTCAGGAATTCAAGACCAGCCTGGCCAACATGGCAAAACCCGTTTCTACTAAAAATACAAAAATTAGCTGGGTGTGGTGGTGGGTGCTTATAATCCCAGCTACTCAGGAGGCTGAAACAGGAGAATCACTTGAACCTGGGGGGCAGAGGTTGCAGTGAGCCAAGATCGTGCCACTTCACTCCAACCTGGGCAAAAGATCGAAACCCCATCTCAAAAAAAAAAAATGTTCTTTCTTTTATTGAAACGGGGTTTTGCTGTGTTGCCCAGGCTGATCTCAAACTCCTGGCTCAAACAATCCGCCTGCCTCAGCCTTCCAAAGTGCTGGGACTACAGGCATGTGCCACCATGCTCACCTCCCACTCTTTTTTTCACATGGCTTTTGTCAATGTGCATGGGTTAATGAATTTCGAAATACTGGGCAACTGCAGCTATAGATCTTAATCTATAGTACATATCAAGCAATTCAACTTTTTCTTTTTCTTTTGATGTCATGACTGTTCTCTGCTTCTTGGGAGCGCTTCCAGTATCACTAGTGGCACCTCCTATAGGTCCCATGGTACTATTCGTGGTTAATGGTATGACATTACTGAAAAATACGTAAGATCACTTTTACCATGATATGCAATTTACTGGAGAGACAACTGTTCTTAAGGTAACTAGCATTACTCATAACACTTGAGCTCACTGCAATAGGTGGCTATAAAATTGTGGCAGTTGTACAGTTTGGACTATAATTTTGTGCAGTTATGATGTAATATTGCATCTTTACGTTTGTTTTCATTTCTCTTGACTGCGAATGTCACAGTGTATGGTCTGTGTTTCTGTAAGTTTTGATAATTTTTTTTTTTTTTTGAGATGGAGTCTTGCTGTGTAGCCAGGCTGGAGTACAATGGGCTGTCTCGGCTCACTACAATCTTTGCCTCCCAGGTTCAAGCGATTTCCCTGTCTCAGCCTCCCAAGTAGCTGGGACTACAGGCCTATGCCACCACGCCCGGCTAATTTTTTGTATTTTATTAGAGATGGGGTTTCACCATGTTGGCCAAGATGGTCTCGATCTCCTAACCTTGTGATCCGCCCACCTTGGCCTCCCAAAGTGCTGGGAGCCACTGCGCCCAGCCACCCAGAGAATGTTTTCTTTATTCAAGGGTATGACTTAAAGCAAATTAATTGTTGATCAAGTTATTTGCAAGAAGAGGTTCTATGATTCCTGCATTAATAGATACTTAATTTTCAATCAGCACCATTTTCTTCTATGCCTGAAATGGAATTGCTCTGGTTTTCTGAGTTACTTTTCATTAGAGGGTCTTCCAGTCACTCCCGCAAACTGCCTACCCTGGCACCTCACGCCCAGTGTAACCGTGAATCCGAATGAGTGGGGCTGACCGAAGGGAACGCCGCCAGGCTTCACCCTGAGCCTGGTGCAGGCTTTGCCCTGCTG
>CAUYLG010022324.1:0-15721 GCA_963573385.1 Cacajao melanocephalus
CCTACGAAGGACACGAATTCATCGTTTTTGATGGCTGCATAATATTCCATGGTGTATATGTGCCACATTTTCCCTGTCCAGTCTATCATCGATGGGCATTTGGGTTGGTTCCAGGTCTTTGCTATTGTAAACTGTGCTGCAGTGAACATTCATTCTTAATCTTTTTCTCATTCATTCCCCGCCACCAAACTCGGGGTATACACCAGTGTGGTGTGGGGCTGGTTCCCTATAGTAGCCATTTACAATTTGTTTTCATAAACAAGAAATAATGTTCTAGGTCACTGACTGATGAAAATCATCTGCAGAGCCCTTTCCAGAGATGGAAGGAGTTCAGACAATGGATTGTTTTTCAAGGTTCAGTGTCTTCTTCTCTAAAGTGATGTATATTCTCTCAATATAGTTTATTTATGAGATTTGAAATTAAACTATGTGACACACTTGTACACCCTCAAGATGATATATGATTCTGAGCTCTCATTAATAGTATTAAAAATATATGTAACAATCTTCAAAATCATAAAAACTATAATTTTACTTGGAATATGAAATTTCTATTTTTGCTAATTCACTTATCAATATAGTGTCAGTTCTCTTAAATATATTTAATTTTAAAATATGAGAAAATAGATGTGAAACAGAAACCTTAAACAGCTTTGTATTTGTTTACTACTTACTGGACACATTTAAAACTTTTAAAACGTAACGAGTATTAAATATCTGGCCAAAAGTCAAAAGAGATTTTACTCTCCTCACTGAGCCCCATGTAATAATTGATCATATTTTTAATATGATAGGTGAAAGATTCAAAAGTCTGACAAAGACTTTCTTTAAAAGTTTTCCAACGAAGCTCAAATAGGTCTCCTGTTCCAATGAAACGAAATTAGCCTCACATCCTAGCTCCTTTGGTTTGTTGACTTTCTTTTAGTGAAGCTATCTTTAATACACAGAGTTAATTCAAAAAAATATGTTTGCCCTAAATGATCTCCGGAGATGTAATCTGGCCACCATTTTCTTAGAGAAAAAATGATTTTTCTTTTTTCCCTCTTGTAAACTCGAAATGATTGTCATTATTGATCTCAAATTATTACATTTCATTTTTCATTTGGACTGAAATGTGAGCATTCTTTAGTTCCTAGGTGAAAAGTGGCAAGCATGAGAAGTTTCTAATAGTAATAAGATATACAAAGTTTTGGAATAATACATTACATATTCATTTCATCATCTAATTTGCAAAAACAGATATAAATTATCTCAGGTGGACAATAATTTGCTTCACGTTGTCTTGTTATTTAAATGATGGTTTAACTCTATTTTTTCCTTCCAAATTAAGGATAAATATCATTTAGAAATGGCCAGTAATTTCAGACTGCTCAAACATGGATATTCAAGAGTCTTTTGGAGCAAATGCTTGCTATATCCTAGAAATTGCATATTGTGTGCATACTCTGATATGTCATTATATTCCTTGACTTCAAGGATCTCTCCCAGTTGAAATATCAGGGGTGCTTACACCAAGTCTATCAGCATAACTTAAGCAAAATCCCCTGAAATGACTTCACATCTTTGCAGACTGTCTTTGGAAATGAGAAATCTTTTGTATTATAAATGTGAGTTAATTTTTCATGTCATTAAATTTTTTATCCCTATGCTAAAATAGAAATAAAGAAGATCCCTTAGGCAAGACATCCAAGTAACATAAATGAAAAGAAAATTAAAGCAAAATAAACTTAAAATTTAAGAGTGGATGGAGACAATTTTGGCAATTTTGAAGGAAATATAAGGATGATAAAATATATTAGAGGTATATTTTAAGAGCTGGGATTCAATATCAAAACTGCCAAAAGACAAAACCTATAAGTTTTTTGTCCCTTTGTCTATGTTTCTTTTTCCAAATCTTAACAATCCAGATGGGTAAATCAATTCCGAAGTCCCAGAATTATTATATTATACTTCCCATATTGCATATTACATTTTATCTTATGTTCTAGTCATTTGCATTCTTGTATGTTCTGCTAGCATAATACAAAAGACTTGAAGACTGTAACAGAAAGACTGTTCTGGTGTCATCATTTGGTTTTGTTTGTTCAATACTTTCATACCTTCAGCACTTAACTCAATTACATCATATGTACTCGGTTCTAAATAAATATTTGATGAATTAATTCTTAGTCGATCATCTAGCCCTTGTCATTAATCCAAACCCTGCACATTGCTATATGTGTTGTGTCTCAGCCATATTATAGTTTTATTTATAATAAACTATAGTTTATTTATAATAAATATAATTTATGCTTAGTATTGTTTTATGAAAGATAATCCAAGGCATTTAATTAGACATTGCCTCTTGTCAGTGTAGTCAGATTTGAAATAACTGATAAGAATGGCAGGGGTCAAGTTTGTTGTAAATTCAAGAGTTTTTTTTAAACTGCATTGTTTAAAGAACATACTCATTTAATTACTGAATTTATGTTTTTAAATAATATTTCATTAAATCATAAATAAAGCTAACATTAAATTAAAATGTGAAACATCTGGTTTCAATAAACTCATGTTATCACTACTAAATAATAAGCAACTATTTGATCACAGGTTTTTTCCTCAAGATTTTATTTAGGCAAGACAAGTTTGCATCTAGGGTATATAAAAATAAATATTCATATGCTCTGAGATGAAAAAAGAAACTGCTCAGTAAACTGAAATAATACAATATGCTTATGAACAAACTTCAAAACAATTTATCAAATAATTATTATTTACAGTTTGAATTTTTTATATGTTTATGTTGAATTTATTTCATTTCATGGTCTAATGAGAAAATATTTTTATTTCTTGCTTTCATCTGCTGATTTCAATCTCAATAAAATTTCTATTTAAAAATACTATGAATTGGTAAGCACTCTCATTTTGGATCATGCTGAACCGATTGAGTCATCAAAATGAATTCCTTTTTTCTCATAACAGCAGTCACAAAACAGATGTCCATAGCATCTTGAACATGTACTTTCACACTTTCGCTGAATTGTTTTAACCGTTTAGTAAATAATACATACTTTAAATAAAAAGATAATTTTTCTTTTGATCTCGCTACAGTTTTGTCCTTCCTTACTGGTCTCACCCATCAAAGGATAAAATGTAAATGTTTGACGTGATATCAATATTCAAAAGGGTTTTTGTAGCTTACAAAATATGCTCCTAATTAAAATGAAATAAGTTACATTTTTATTAAAGTTTTTTTGACATGATATTTCATCTTTTGACATAATTTATACTCAAAATTTCTATTCACTTTTTTTGTTTACAGACAATCTTCACTTTGCATAGTTGTGATATATGTGGATTTCAGTTACCATAGTTTAATCATTGACACCAGACATTCAAGAACTGGCTCAAATTTCATCATTTATCTTAATAAGAACTTTCCTCTTTTTCTTAGTTTACTAACATTTACCATCATCATTATTATTGGATGTTGCATTCTAGCAAACATATTTGCGATGTCTTTGATAAGAAGATAGAATTTTTTTCTTCTTTTGTCTGTTAAAGATGTCAGTTTCATTTGTTGATATTTAAATATTAAACCAGGTTTCCTTTCTTAGAATAAAGTTGATTATATGATGACATAGTTTACCTGTTTATATATCTTTACATTTGTTTCATTAGTATTTTAATTATTCATCTATTTTCAGAAAGACAATTAGGTTTTAATATACCTTTCTTGCACTATCCTTGTTTTTGCTATAGAAGATATGCTGCTTTCATAACAAGTAGGAGTGCATTTTTTTGGAATAATGTATGATAATTTACATTATTTTACAGACTTTTAAATTTTACCTGAATATAATTTTCTTAAAATATTTATTAATATTTTCATTATTATATTTAAATATATGTCCAGGATCCATCTGATGACACTAGTTTTATTCCTATTACTATTACTGTGTACTTTTTCTCCATTGAAAATCAATTTTTCTAGCATTTCATTAGGTTTTTCAAAGTACTAGTTTTTAATTTTGTAGCTTTATAGTATTTTAAATTTTTAATTCATTAATCTATTTTTATCTTTTCATTTTTCTATCACTTGTTTGTGGAAATTTTCTGTCTTTTTGAAGTGAACTTTTACATCATTTATTTACCCTTTCTTTTTCTAATAGATTCATTTAAGATTTAAAAATCTGTTAAGTATGGCTTTAGCAGGATCCCAGAATTTTTAATATGTCATACTTTTAATATTAACTTCAAAATGTTTTCTAACTGCAGTTGATTTCTTCTTTGACCCAGTAATAATTTTAAAATGTATTGTTGAAGTTATCAAGATCTCAGTATTTCCTAATATTTAATTGTAACTGTTATTCATTACTGTCTAATTCCACTGAAAGAGAGGATATGACCTGAATAACTTACTAATTATTTGAAAACTTTTGAGGCTTTATATTATGGACCAAAATATGAACAATTTTGGTAAATATGTGACTTCAAAATATGTATTTTTATATTTTAGATGAAGTGAATACATATGTGTGTGTCTTTTTATACATGTCTATATAAAATGTGTATAGTTATATTATTAATAATTTTAGCTAAATATTCTATAAACTTACACTTTCTCTGCCTGTTTTATCTGATATTCACAGAAATATTATGAATATCTTTGGCTACAATTTGGAGTTCATCTGCTTTAGTTCTGTCAATTTTTATGTTATATTTTGAACCTGTGTTATTAGGTGCAAACACATTAAGAATTGCTATATTACCTCAGTGAAAAACCATTACAAGTATTTTGTAACGTTTCTCTTTATTATAATATTCCTTCATTTCTTTCCTTTGTCTGATATTTATACAACTACACCAGTTTCTTTTTTTGCTGGTATTTGTATGATACGCTTTTTTCATTCTGTAAAATGGAATCGTGTAATGCATTTTAAAAATTGTAATTTGTGAATATTTAACACTTCACAAGAATATTTGGTCTATTTATATTTAATGTTAAGCCTGAAATATTTTGGATTCTGTCCATCATTTCCCTATTGTTTTCCATGTTATATATTTGGTATATGTTATTTTTCTCCCTCTCTCTCCTTAGCTTTCTTTTCCTTTCTTTCTTCTTCTTCTTCTTTTTTTTTTTTTTGGTTGCACAAAGGTGATTTTATTTAGGTAGAGAAAAGAGAAGGAAAGGAGAAGAGAAAAGGCTTCCACGAAGAATGAGGAAGGGAATTCCAGAGGGGAAACCCAGAAATAGCTTTCTTTCAAATAATTTGGTTAATCTACTTGCCTTTGCTATGTGTTTATTGTATTTACCATTTTTATTATTTCTGTATTAACAAGAAAGATGGGGAAAATATCACAGACCAAAGAGCACTAAAGGGACATAAAAAACAGAATGGGCTGTATTATCTTGGATATAATCACGGAACAGAAAAAGTGTTTATTGAAAAAACCAGGGAAAATTAAGTAAAGTCCAAAGTGTATTTAATGCTAAAACAGCAAATGGGTTCTGTAGTTTTGAGAAATGTACTGAAGTAATGTAAAATGGCAATACTAAGGGAAACTGAAACTCAATAGTAATATATGGAAATGTTCTCTACAATCTGCAGAAATCAGGAAATAAAAAATATTCCAATATAAAATGTGTATTTAAAAAATTTAAGTTAGTAATCTAGCCATGACCTAGAAACAGCTAAGATTATAAAGTACTTTAATTTCATTATCTCCTCCTATTTATTTACTTTAAATAAATAAAATAATTTATTTCTCATAATTCTTCAAGTTCTATTCTTACATAATACTAAGTAAATAAAAAGGTATGAACCTGCATGGTATTACTAAAGATTGTTCTCAGAGTTCAGGATTAAAAAATTATTACTTTACTCTGGAAAATGTTTCAATTTATTTTATTTAACAATGGAAGTTTTATAATTTTGTTTATTTGGAAAGTGTTTTTTGTTACAATGCCCTTTTATTGTATAGTTTTATAATGTTCAAAACGCTCACATCTCCCATAGAAAACATCTTATTTTATTTTATTTTTTTTTTTGTCAGCAGGCACATGCAGTAGTAGTAGACAAAGTCAGTAACCACAGTTACCCTTGGTTTGGACTATCTTCAAAATACATCATTCATGCTGCAGAGAGGTTGAATGAATAATCTGGGTACCACAACATAGGACACTGCCTCCTCACAGAAATTTCAGATTCCTAAGAGTTAATTAGTAGCTATCACCATTGCACAACTGATGTCACTTTGATTTTTTGAACTTTGTCCTTTTGTGTATATATATATATATATATATATATATATATATATATGTATGTATGCACATTATTTTTAAAAAGCAACTGATTTGTTTTTATTTACTAAGTGTAAATTACATTCAAATTCTACCTGTCAAAAGATTATGTTAAGCTACTCTTGCATTGTTGGTATTCAGACATTCAAAAAACATGTCAGTAAACATGTACAGGAATCCTTCTGGAGTATCCTCACTGAAACTTCATTATATTTATTGGGTGTGAATTTACCAGTTCAGCTTCTGAGAAGGCAATTCTACTTTCCTTATTTTCAAGTTATTTTACCAGCAATTAGAAGTCTGGAAACATTAAAAGAAACACGAATTGAGAATAAGCATTCAACACTAGTCTGTAGGGAAGAAATTTCCCAGTATGATGCATAACTTAACAAAAGCATTGCTAGTAGCAGAGAAATGAATACTTAAGATCATGGGAAGTGTTGGTATTTGCAAGCTGACATTTTAGTAATAAAAAAGAGATGAATTTTGTTTCCAGAGAGTTAAAGTAACCACATTGTCAGGACAGTAAAAAGTACAGAATTATAGATGTGTGTGTGTTTTATTTTGAAACTTTAAAAAAACTAAGAGTCTTGTCAAAATATTTGAAATATTGAGTGATTTTTAGCAATTTTACAAACAAGCTCTCTCTCTGTATATATATATATGTACATATATATTCATGCACACACATATACACAGATGTGCATATATATATCAACACATATACATACATACATAGGCTCACACACCTGTAGCTTCCAAATGGCTATATTTATATATTTAAATATGAACAATATTTGATAATATTAAAAAATCATGTTATATGTTATAAATTTCAAAATATTCACACACATGAGTATGTACATTATGTATTCATATATTATATATATATGTGCATGTGAGAGTGTGTGTGTGTGTGTGTGTGTGTGTGTGTGCCTGTAATGACTGGGCAACTTTACTTGTATAACAATGTCATCTGTCAGACAGCTTAATGAGATTTCTTATAAAATTGTATCTGTCATGTTAGCTACTATTTGATGAATGGAAATACAAAGATGAATAAATAATATTTGTGTCCTTATGAAGCATGCATTGTAGAGCTTGATGAATTAACTATCAGAGGTAATAATAGCAATAATTAGGCCAAGTAAGGATCATCAACTTTGATAAATAAAAAAATGGCCAAGTAAATATGCACAAAGTGGTTCATTTAAATACCCCTATGTATGTGAAGAATATGTTTTAAATGTCTGGCCTTCCATAGGAGAATATGTACCTGCAAATAATACCACCAGTTTATGGCTGAAAGTTTCTTAATATCAAACAATTCTGTATTATAAAATAAATATTATTGCTTAAATAAAATTTTCTTTTAAATGACTTCGCCAAAGAACTAAGTGATCTTGTATGACTTTGCATTAGTTCCTGTGCCTCAGATACAATGGAAACAAGAGAGAGCAGATGGTGTAAACATATGAGATGTTAACCAGACATATCCTTGTCTCACCTGGACTGTCTCCCCTCCCCAACACAACAGTGCTCACTGGTGTCAGGTCTTGCTGTCACACAGTTCTCCCCTGAATGTTTTCTCCTCTTCTTATAATAATTGTATATTTGTAAAACACTTTTTTGATTTGAAGTCTATTTCTGCAAATAATATTTCAGCAATTTTCCAAAATAGAAGTGAGGGTTTGGCGAAAATAGCATAGTATTAGCAAATCCAAATACATATTTTTGGGTAGTTTCGTGTGTTTGTTTGTCTGTGTAAAATCCCCAAGGATTGACAGAAGATGATGTTTAGAAAATAGATATAATGATAACGTGACATTTTAATACAATCACAAAAAAGTCCAGACCTATTTTAATTTACTCATTTTAAGAGGCTTGTGCATATCTACAAGTATTTGTTAAGTAATTGTGAGAAATAAATTTAAAACAATATTATGCACAATCTAGAAAGAAAAGAGCTAAATAGCTACAAAATCTAAACAGAAAAGAGATAACTACCCCTTTTCATTTCAAAATAATGAAGCAGCAAATTACCGTCTTTGTTGTGGGACAAATAAGCCAGTGTCTTTATGAAGATAACAGAAATAAAAACTAACAATTGAGTATTAGCGTTAGCTTATCATTTTCATGATCCATTTCAAAATAGTCATAAGACTCTTACCAATGATTATTTAATTAATTCCCTCAAAGGCAATTCATTGAGTGCACCTTTATTTCTAGATACTAAAATAGACAATAAGGGCAAATTAATGAAATACCAAAAATAATCAAAAGCATAATTAAGAAACAAATTGAATAATTATGATTCTTATATGTAATTTAAAGTGGAAGTAATGACTCCTATATATGTTCATCATAAAAAGAAACCTGTTCTAGTTTACTGGGGTTAAAGACAGTTTATCTTAGTAAGAAGTGTATTAAATAAGAAATTAAAGACTATAAAGAGTAATCAGTGAAATGTAAATAACTGAATGCTTTCCAGGCAACATATATGTGGATCATGAATGTGAGTTACAACAGATAATAGTAGTAATGGCAACAGTATCTGGTCATGGTGAAGAAGGGAAAGAAAATCTTAAGGCTGTAGCAATAAGCCACAGCCAGATGTTGTAAGATGTTGTAAATGAAGTGTCATTTATTCTAATGATAGTGGAAACATTCAAAATATCTTAGGAAAGTGGTATGTTAATTTTTTAAAAGATTTTATTTCAATGAAAAACTTTTTACTATACACAATTTCAATAAGCAAAAGCTGGCACAAGTCTAAATGTCCTCCAATATATTTTTGGATATGTAGGTTTTTAGAAGGAAAGCAAGATAGGTCAGAAACTGGGATCTATTTCTAAATGGAAGAGCACAGAAAAAGAAATGTTAATGTAAAATAAAATATTTTGTGATTCATTCCACAGACATTAAAAGGAAAAATAAGGAAACACGAATAACTCTATTCCTACATATTCGAAAATGTGGATATAATGAACCGATTCCCTGAAAGACATAAACTACAAAATCTTACACAAAAAGAAATAATCTATATATACCTATATCTAATAAATAAATTGAATAAATAACTAGTAAACTTCCAGAAAGTGATGGCTCTCTTAGTTTCAGATGAGCTTAGATGGTTTCACTGGCAAGTTCCCTTCTTCACCATGACCAGATACTGTTGCCATTACTACTATTATCTGTTGTAACTCACATTCATGAGAATATCAATTATTCACAAATTCTTTTAACAAATGGAAGGAGAGAAAATACTTCCTAAGTAACAATATCTGAAAAGTAACAATATCTGAAAACAATTATACACCACCAGGTGTGTAAGCCAGGTTCAACATTTGCAAATCAAACAATATAATTAACATTATCAACAAGCTAAATGAAATGGATATGATCATATCACTTGATGCAGAAAATGCATTTGACAAAATCTAAGATGTATTAATCAGAAAAACTCACAGCAATCTATAAACATTGTGAAACTTCCTCAACTTGATCATAATCATCTAAAGAAGAATAGAGCTAATATCTTACATGAAAATGAAAGATCTATCATGAAAGATATGAATCAATGACAAGACACCAGCTTATGAAGATAAATCTGTAGTATGTGTAATGAAAATCCCTCTGGTTAGGATTAATAGCCTATTGTACACTCATAAAGAAAGGATCAGCAAGTTTGAACATGATCAGTAAGTTTGAACAACTGCACTTTAAATATGTTCAGTTTATTGTTCAAAAGTTATACTCTAATAAAGCTGAAAAGGTACCAGAAGAAATAGCAAACTTATTTGCCATATAACCGTGACCTATTTTTAAAGGACAGCACCGAAAAAAATAAACAAATTATAGGTAGCTGCCAAAGTTTGTGAAACTACACAATAAGTTAGCACCAGCAAATGTACCTTTTTTGTTTGTTTATTGGAAAGGGTCATGATAATAAGTAGTATATAAAATAGTTGGTGGAAATTCTCCTTACCTGATTTCAATCCATGCAATTCAGTTAGTCTTTTAGGCATTCAATAAGTATATCCACAAAGAGCTGTACACCGTGCTAGGTAGAGTAAGCAGTATGAACATGACACAGGCATGATCCCTACTTTTACAGTCCATGATTAATGAGAATGAGAGCAGACACAGATAAATCAGAATACAGTGCAGTAGGTAGCATAGCAGAGACATAATTGAATAACAAGCCCAATTAAGTCCTTTGGAAGCACAGGAGATCCATAGGCCTGCTGATGATGTTTGATGATGCTGGAAAAGGTGGCCTTAAAATTGGAACTTGAAAGATTGGGATTAGAGTTCCCTGTGGTGTGGTTATTTGGTGGTGATCTAAACAAATGCAATGCAACATGAAAACAGAGAAGCATGAACATAAAATAAGCATTGTTTATTGTAATATAGGCTTTATTGCCACAATCAACATCTTATTCATTATCAAAAGTATAATTGCACCTATAAAAAAAAAAGCATACTAGTGACATGTTTTCATTTTAATGTTAAAATAATCAAGAGTATATAAGTTAGGATACACATACAACTTTTTATTTTTCCTTGTCCTCTGGTTCTTTATTTTCCTTTTTAAGACCAAATCTCATTCTGTTGCCCACACTGAAGTGCAGTGACGTGATCAAGGTTCACTGCAGCTTTGACCTCCCCGGGCTCAGGTGAGGCTCCCACCCTACCCTCTTGAGTAGGTGGGACTACAGCTGAGCACCACCATGCCTGGCTAATTTTGGATGTTCTGTAACTAAGGGGTTTCACCATGTTGCACAGGCTGGTCCCAAACTCCTTGGCTCAAGTGATCCACCCACTCCATCCGTGTTTTTTGCAGAAGACATGATCTTGTTCTTTTTGATGTTTGCATAGTATTCCATGGTGTATACGTTCCATATTTCCTTTATCCAACCTGTCATTGATGGACATTTAGATTGATTCCATATCCTTGGTACTGCTAACAAGTAGGGCTAAATAACGATAAAAGCATATGCTGCTTTAATCCCTGCTGTTTTATAGCTTTACCTCTGCATATATTTGAGCAACAGTTTAATTCTGTATAATAAGCACTATTTATTTTTAATGGTAAAATTTAATTGCATTGAGTCCAGTATTAAATATTACAAAATATATAATTCCATTGAGTAGGATCCAAAATGTTTTTGTATATGAAAGCAAAAAGGGTATTATTTTTCCTTTCATTTAAGCCTCTTAAAAAAAACACACTTGTGTCTTACTCTCTGTTTATATAATATTTCTATTAATTATGACTCTTCTTTAGCATATTATTCTGCCAACACTTCTGTGAAACTAAATAGCATCTTAAATTATATAAATTTCTATAATAACATTAATTATTTCTGACACACACTCTGTGAAATAATGGATGTTGTTGCTGTTTGTTGTTAATATTTTTATTGCTATTGTCCCTAGACTTTACAACAGCAAGGATTTTGTATATTAAGCATACTAAAACATAGTAAAATAACTTTATGTTTAGCTTTATTAAAAATCAAGTAATTTAGTTTGTTACTCATCCAAGTACATACAATAACAAAAAACTTCAAGCTGGGCTTGGAAGCCCATACCTATAATTTTAGCACTTTGGGAGACTGATGTGGGCACATCACTTGAGGTCAGGAGTTTGAAAATAGCCCGGCCAACATGGCAAAACCCCGTCTCCACTAAAAATACAAAAATTAGCTGGGCATGGTGGCATGCACCTGTAATCCCAGCTACTCAAGAGGCTGAGACAGGGTGATTGCTTGAACCGGGGAGACAGAGGTTGCAGTGAGCAAAGATCATGCCACTGCACTCCAGCCTGGGTGACAGAGTGAGAATCCAACTCAAAAAAAACAACAAAACAAACAAAACAAAACAAAACAAAAAACACTTTGAATAAGCATGTGAATTAAGAATTTCTTTGTGTTGATCACAGATTGGTACTTTGTCCCACATGAATATACTGTATACAGTTGGCCCTGGAAACAACATGGGTTTCAAATATGTAGATCCATTTACATGCAGATTTTCTATTGCTTCTGTCACCGTTGAGACAGTAAGGACAATCCCTCTCTGAAGTCTACTCAACATGAAGATGATGATGATGATGAAGACTTTTATGATGATCCACATCCATTTAATTAAGAGTAAATATATTTTCCTTGTGATTTTCTAAATCAAATTTCTTTTCTGTAGCTTACTTTACTGCAATAATACAGTATATAATAAATATAAGATACAAAATATGTGTTAATTGACTATGTTATTGGTAAAGTTTCAGGTCAAGAGTGATCTATTAGTACAGTAGTTACATTTTTTTGATAGGTAAAACTTATACTTGGATTTTTGACTATGTGAGTGGGAGCCAGTGCCTGAACTTCTGCATTGTTCAAGGGTAAATTGCACTTTTTCACACATTGATGAATGAATAGGAAATCATTGTAAATGTGTCAAGAACATACACTGAAGAAAAGACAGTCTCTTTAATAAATAATGCTGGGAAAACTGGATATCCATATGTCGGCAAATGAAACTAGATCCCCATCTCTCTTCATGTACAAAAATCAAAACAAAATGAATTATAAAGACTTAACTCTAAGACCTCCAACTATGAGACTTCCATAAGAAGGCATTGAGGAAAATGTCTAGGACATTGGTCTGGGCCAAAATTTCTTGAGCAATACCCTAGAAGCATAGGCAACCAAAACTGAAATGGACAAATGGGATCACATCAAGTTAAAAAGCTACTGCACAATAAAAGATACAATCAACAATGTGAAGAAGCAACTCACAGACTAGGACAAAACATTTGCAAACTACCCATCTGACGGGATTAATAACAAGTCTATATCAGGAGCTCAAACAACTTTACAGAAAGAAATCCAATAATTTAATTAAAAAAATAGGTGAATTATTTGAATCGGCACTTCTCAAAAGAAGTCATACAAAAGGCAAACAAGCATATGAAACTGTCCTCAACATCATTGATCATCAGAGAAATGCAAATCAAAAACTTCAATCAGCTATCATCTCAAGGCAGTTAAAACAGATTACATCCAAAGGACAGGTAATAACAAATGCTGACAAGGTTGTGGAGAAAAAGAAACACTTGTACACTGTTGATGGAAATATAAATAAGTACAAGCATTATGTAAAACAGCTTGGCCACTCCTCAAAAACTAAAAATTGATATTTTGGGAGGCCAAGGCAGACGGATGACCAGCCTGGCCAACATGGTGAAACCCTATCTCTACTAAAAAGACAAAAATTAATAGGGTGTGGTGGCAGGTGCCTGTAATCCCAGCTATTCAGGAGGCTGAAGCAGAATAATTGCTTTAACCCCGGGGTGTGGAGGTTGCAGTGCACCCATATCATGCCACTGCACTCCAGTCTGGGTGACAGAGCAAGACTTTGTCTAAAATAAAAAAAAAAAGAAAAAAAAAAAACCAAAAAGCTAAAAATTGAGCTACCATATAATACAGCAATACTACTGCTGGGTATGTACTCAAAAGAAAGAAACTCCAAGATATCTGCACTTCTATATTTGTTGCAGCACTATTCACAATAGCTAAGATTTAGAAGCAACCTAAGAGTTTGTTTACATATAAATGGATAAAGATAATGTGGTACATATACATAATGGAATACTATTCAACCATAAAAAAAGAATGGGATCCAGTCATTTGTAACATTAAGGATGTAACTGGAGATCATTACATTAAGTGAAATAAGCCAGGCATAGAAAGAGAAACATCACGTGTTCTGATTTATTAGTGAAATCTAAAAATCAAAGCAGTTGAACTCATGGGCATAGAAAATAGATGGATGCTTACCAGAGGCTGGAAAGTGTAGTGGGGGTATAGACGGAGGTGGGATTAGTTAGTGGGTACAAAAACACAGTTAAAAAGAATGAATAAGACATACTATTTATTTATAATTTTATATTTAAAAATAACTAAAATAGTTTAATTGGATTGTTTGTGATGCAAAGTATCAGTACTTGAGGGGATGGATAGCCCGTGATGTCCATGACGTGCTTATTTCTCATTGCATGCCTGTACCAAAACATCTCATGTACCTCACAAATATATACACCTGGTATGTACTGACAAGAAATAAAACTAAAAAAAAAGAAAAATAATAATTATAAAAATAAAAAAAGAAAATCATCATAAAATAATTATACTACTAAGACCTCAATAGAACATTTGACATCAATATTATGCTTATGTTACTAAGAAAGAATCAATTTTAAAAGCACAATTGTGCAGTATCCTTCATGGTGATTTTTGATTTTATATATTCAATGTTACATACAAAATAAATAAATAAATAAATAAATAAATAAATAAATGCCAAGTAGAAAAATGGGCAAATAGAAAAAGGTTATTATCTAATGACAAAAATATGCAATGTTACTTGAATGAATTAGTGAATAATTAATTTCTATCTTAATAAAGTGATTGTCTATTTAAAATATGATACCAATCTTTACCTGTCAAACGAAAAAACACGTTGCCAACTAACAAGTTTAGAAAAACTATTTGCAAACAGTTGCTGTGTTATATTGCATATGGGAATGAATGTTGTTTAATCAATTAAGAAAATAAATTTTGGAGTATTTGTTAACATTTATGATGCTTATTTTTACAAGAAATTTTACTTCTAGAAATTTGCCTTAAAGACCAATATAAAAAGGGTAACATCTGAAAATCCCTAAGGGAACTGGTAAAATAAATTATTGATCATTTATAAAGGCATGGGTGTCTAATTATATACCAGAATAATTATCTAATTTGCTGAACATGTTATTTGTTCTAATTCAAGGCATTTTTTTACATATAAAGATATATAAAATTATTTTTAAATTGAATTACCTTGGTATATAATCATACACTAATATAGAATATACTTTAAGTTCTGGGGTACATGTGCAGATTGTGCAGGATTGTTACATAGTTATACATATGCCATGGTGGTGTGCTGCATCTATCCCCCTGTCACCTACATCAGCCATTTCTCCAAATGTTATCCCTCCCCAATCTCCCCACACCCTGCTATCCCTCCCCTAACCCCCCACCCCTCAACAGACCCCAGTGTGTGATGTTCCCCTCCCTGTGTCCACGCGTTCTCATTGTTCAGCATCCACTTATGAGTGAGAACATGCAGTGTTTGGTTTTCTGTTCTTGTGTCAGTTTGCTGAAAATGATGGTTTCCAGATTCATCCATGTCCCAGCAAAGGACATGAACTCATCGTTTTTTATGGCTACATAGTATTCCATGGTTTATATGTGCCACATTTTCTTTGTCCAGTCTATCATTGATGGGCATTTGGGTTGGTTCCAGGTCTTTGCTATTGTAAACAGTGCCACAATGAACATACATGTGCATGTGTCTTTATAATAGAATGATTTATAGTTCTTTGGG